>JASSUY010029773.1:0-33222 GCA_032466535.1 Forpus xanthops
CTCCCCCCCCCCCCCACCAAATTTCAGCCTCCACTCTTCACCTCTTAACTTTCTGTGTAGTGACTGTGAAAGCACTGCTCATGTTGAGGTGATGGTGGATTTATGGGGGTTTAGAAGTGGCTGGAGAGCACATAGTCTGAAGTACTTTGAAGAATTTGGCATGTCTGCATACCTTTGAAAAGGCAGTAGTAGATGTATCATGGAGGTCTCTAAACTGTTCCATTACAGTTTCCCTTTAGTGACACAGTGATTATTAAAGCTTTCAAAGAATGATATTAATGTTAGTAAATCCACAGCATTCTCTTAACCTATATAAATTTTACCATGAAAAGACTTTCCCATTATTTCAGTTACTGTTTTCAGCTGGAATAATAGCATATTGTGGTGACTGGGACTGTAGTGGAACTAATTTCTTCTGTTCTCTATCTACGAAGAGGCACAAGAAAGAGGAGCTTATTTGTATTTTACTCATTGGTTGTCAAGATGTAGAAAGATTTTGGAGTCGAGATACTGCTGCTACCCACTTGTGTTGCATCATATCTCCTACTATTTTTTAACATCACTGTGACTGGTGGTAAAGAATGTGAAGAGAGAGAAAGCTAGATTAAAATTTCAGTGAGGAGTAAGGTTCTGACATTTTGACATCCCAGGAGCTCTGCATTGTCATGCTGGAAGCAGCTCTCCATTGCTAGACTCAGCAGCACCAGAGTAAGGCGCAGGTACTGCACTTCACTGGCATGAGGGTGATGGGACCACAAGGCAGGTAGGCAATAAAGGATTAGTGCTGTATTTTTGCCAGAAATATTCAAATACATTTTACAAACATAATCTCAATGGAAAGGGACAATATTTCATCTTTTTTACCATGCTTATAGAAGTTTGTTCAGCAGTGAAAGGGTCACAGTGCAGTTAAAATCTCCTCGGACTGTATACTACAGACTAATATGCTATGGAGATTAGTGTTGAGCAAATGATAACTAATAGTTTGAAAGTCAGGGCTTACATGTTCAATTTATTGCTCTGTCATCCATTATGTGAATGTGGGAAGTCACTTAATTTCATTGTGATTTAGTTTATCATTTTGTAAAAGCAAGTAATATATGCCTCTATCACAGATGAGCAACTGGTTTTAGATTATGTCTTTACTAGTGTAACAGCAGTCTGCCATAGAAGTGTATTAGCCCAATTAAAGGAACTCTATAGGAGGATTATAATAAAAGAGCAGTACTAGTAAAGTGTATTGTTATTTATAATGTACATATGTATTTATATACATAAATGCATAATGCTATATTTATAGAATTCCATTTATGGAATTGTGGAGTTCGGAGTAGATGAACCAATTCAGTGGGATTTCTAGACTCTGCTGAACTGTGTGGGTGTGTGAATTTGAGCTAGCTAATCCAGGAGTGTTTAGATACCTTTTACATTGCAATTAGTGAAGTGATTTGGACATAACTGGCATCTGAAAATCATGCCCATTGTTGTGATAAACAGCAGGGCAGTGAAATTATAGTATCATCTACTTGAAGTACATGGATGCAACCAGTTGTGTTCATTTGGTCCAGAAGTATTTCAAGATGCCACAGCCTCAAAAACACCTGTGCTTTTGGGCAGCAAATTTCCTATTTTATTTGATTACAGAGTACTTGCAATTTTCCATCCTCTTAAGAATGAACAACCAGAAAGAATTCTCAACACTTTGGGGTGTTTTAAAGGAGATTGTGCAGTCATTAATCAATACAGGGGTGGATAGGTTGTTATATGAACTTGCATTAGACTACTTGAAGACAGCTTTATTTTAGCAAGCCCACTTTGGAAGAGGGAGTTTAGGAGGGGCAATTCTGAATTTAGAATCAGGTACTGGGGCCTACATATATGTAAAAAAAAATATTCTTTTTATTTTGTTGCTTGCCTGTCTTAGAGGATTCATTCTTCTCATTCAATTTTCTCATTTAGTCAATTTATTTCAACTGTTTTCAACCTACTGGGTACAGTGTAAAACAGAAAATGCAGTACATTTCACAGAACTAGCTTGCTGTAGTTGCAGTTAGTATTTTCTATGGTGTGTGAAGCACTAGCATTTTCAGAGATGGTGTATTTGATGGAACATCTTCATAGACAAGGTGCTCTTCACCCACCTCAACTGATGCGAGGAAGATGATTTTTCAAAGGAGGATTTATACTGAAGAAGGGATTAGAAGTCTACTCTCAAGCTCTGTATTATCAGTGCAGTTACTCATTTTCCACAGGGAGTGACTCTGGCTGATAAATTGGCATTGCTGCAAAACAACAGAATACAACTTCAGCTCTTGCTGTGCAACTGCTTCTTGCAGACTGATAGTACTTTATAAGTACTGCAGTAATTTGGAATCATCAATTCAGATGAAGTTCAAAGTTGGGCTGTATCTCTTTGCATTTCTAAATTTGTATAGCACTGACACTTGTTTCAGTAAAATATTCAGCATATATTTGCTGTTACATTCTCTGTAGCTATCCTTACTAACAGTGTGTTGGCTCAGAGCCTTTCCAAGAGCCCTTAGCTCACAGCAGTATTATTTTATTGAAGGTAAGCCAGTTACAGGTAGCTACTGCATTTTATTCTGAATTCTTTGGAAGAAGGATAGATGTATTGGAAGCAGTTTATTCCCAGGTATAACATCATTCTTGTCCAGTACAAGTAAATCTGGTATGCAAGTGCCCATTTTAACAATTGATTTCATAAAAGCAAAAATTTGCTTTGCTTCATAAGCGATTCATATATCAATATCTGCTACCATCCATCCTCATTCCATTTTTTTCTTTTTGTTGTCTTGCTCTCCTTGTCTGTCTGTCAAATAATAGATTGATTCTGAAAATGGCAAAGGCCTTCCTTTTAAATCAGCAGTACTTCCAGCACATCTTCGTGAACAAAGGAGAAAATGTGGAATGCATATTTCTCTCTTAAAAAAAAAAAAAAAAAAAGGAAAGAAAAATAAAAAGTGAATGCCTTTTATTGGGTGCAGTTATCTTGGCTCCCACCCCTATGTGTCCTGCACGTCATGTCCAGTTGCAGGCAGTATTTCCAGCATTTTAAAGTAGCTACAAAATCTGCAGATTCAGAAACACATAAGTTCAAAATGGGGTACAGCTCCCTGAGGAAAGGAGAGGAAATGGATCAACTTCCATGGTTTATCAGGAAGCAGTCTGATCATCTGTCAAGTGACTGAGATGGGTCACCTGTGGCTAACACAACTTAAACAATCAGAACTGTCCATCCCTTTTGTTGTCTGTTACACAGTTATGTGACAGGCTGAGTACTACATCAGTTATCACAGCTGGAGGGAAAATTGTTCAAGACCACAGAGGGAGCCCTTTTTTGGAGGTGGTACAAAGCCTCGGTGATCCCTTAGTTAGCAATGGTGACCACCACACCATAGGTATTTACTTATTTTATTGAAAGACAGACGTAATTGGCAACAGCACTTAGTTACATGTGTAGGAGAGGACTGCCCCTTTTGGAAGTGTCTGTAAGAGTACTAGGAATTGGAAATCTCAGACTTCATCCAGATTCCAGTTTCTCTAAAGAGAAGAAAAAGCGAGTCTCCCAGAAATGGTTCTTTCTTTCTGTTCTGGCAGGATGAGGCAAAAGAGTCCCTGCTGTTTCCATGCTTAGATGTGCATCCATTTTTCATCTTGCTGGTCGCAGAGTGAGAGAAGTATTCAGCTGCACTACTTCAGCATGGGGATTCCTGAGAGCTATTAACTCAGAAAGAGGAGGAATAGGGTCTTTCAGAATCCGTGAATTCTTCCAGCATAAAAGCCCCTGCTTTTTCACAGATGAAGAGGAATTAATTCATTTGGCAAAAATCTGAACATTAAGTGTAGCTGCTGGAAGTGTTTATACTTTGTTCCTTAAAGAAGGCAACGGACTGAATGTTGTTGATAGTACTGCAATGCTCAGCACTTGCAACAAGGGGCAGAAGGTCTGCAATGATCTTCCACTGTGAAAGTATTTTTTGAGTAACTGCAGTTACAATTTGATGTCCAAGCAGTCATTGGAAGGAGTTTTAGATACTTAGGTACTTCACTGACAGAAAGCAGATTCCTTTGCTGCTCCTCCATGCTACAGGAGCAACACCATGGTGTCCAAAGTGGTACAAGACTCAACGGGAGGATGCCCAGTTCTGTCCTCCTCATCTGGTTCAGGAGAGGACCATGCTTGCACAGTCTTGTTCTGCTGAACACTGTGGTCAGCAGTGCTGCATGTAATACCAGTAACAGTAAGGGCATACAACTCCTCAAGAGTAAGGATACTGAAGAATGTGTCTGGAGCTGAGACAAAAACTCCATCTTCCCAGCTTTTGGCTGATTCAGATGACTGTTGCATCAGTTTCTCTTTGGAAAGTTAGTTCACTAGTCATACAGGTTTTCTTTAGAAGGAAGAGCAGAGGTGAACTGTGCTGTGTTCAGACTGAGCTATACCCATTAAAAGCAGTGTATAGACCAGGTTGGACCTGGGGATCTTCTGGTTGATGTGTTCACCTTCATAATCATGATGATTTCTACAACATGCTGTGTCTTGTTCTCTAGTAGACACACATAGCTTTGTGTGCTCAAATCCTAGTTTAATGAAGTAGTAGTTAGCCAGGAGAAGAGCACTGATGTAAGTTTCTTTCCTCCCAGTACAATTGTAGGGAGATTTTTGTAGTGGATATGAAATATCAACTTAAGATTAATGGGAACTAATGACAGTCACTGATTTCCCCTCCTTCCTCCCTTTCCCTCCTCTGCCGTTAATAATGTAACCTATTTCATCTAAATATTCTAGCAGACCAGGTAGGGATTTTCCCTATTAGGTAATTACCAGTTCAGCAGGGTGTGTGATTGTATGATTTCTCAGGCATGTGGAAGGTTTTGTAGTCTAGGATACACCTAGAATTCACTGAGTAGAAAACTATTAACTAGGTATTAGTGATGTGAAATTATATTTTACTCTGTGATTGTGCTAAAGCTCTAACTCTCTCATGATTTGGCATTATCATTACAGTGTTCTTAAGTTTCTTGGGGGAAAAAGCAGAACAGTTCTATAATAAACAATAATATTTAAAGGAAAAATATCAGCAAGAGGCAAATACACTTCGCCTCTTTAGCATATTTTTGGGAGTATTTTTCTAAAGGCTTTATAGGCCATCTTATCTATAAACAAAAAGCTTATTTGCTGATTTGCTCCTTTGCGTGGCACAGTGAAAGAATGGCTAGCGTAAATGTTTGTTTCTCACTGTTGCTGCTGAGGAGTCTGGATTACTGCAAGCATGGCTATTGTCAGAAAAATAGTTGTGGGGAAAACAGAATCTTTTGAACCTGAAAGTTGGAATTTAGGGACCATTTATTTTCTGAAGATGTGTCTTTGGATTTAGGTTTAGATTGCTGGTGTGTGGTCACAGGCTAGCATGAGTTAGCTGCTGGTAATGTTGTAAACTGCCTGAGGGTACTCTTCAGGTTGGTGAGGTTCTTAACAGAAGGCTGTGCATGAGTACTGTTAATGTAAAAAAAACCCAACTAAATAAAATATTTGCTTTCACCTTTCTCAGCCCTGTCTGCATAAGGCAGAGCTGTATTATCTGCTGAGGTTGGACATACTTAGAGAAAGTTCAGAGGGCAGACTGTTTTTAAACTGTGTGGTGACATAGTGTTGACTTTCTGTTTGCATTTTGAGAAGATGGGCTGGAAGTAAGAAAAAAATAGAGTAGAAGGGATAGATTTCAATAGGATACTTTGAAAAAATAGTGCCGATTCTTTCACACTAAGCTGTGGGGTTTTGTTTGTCTGCTTTTTAACTGTGTAAGCCAGGCGTAGACTTTCACATGTCATTATATTAATTCAAAGGTTGCAAATGCAGTGTGTTAACATAGTATGAGGGTAAACCCCCTGTACTTTGAATGTCAGTAGTCTAATTTGTATTTGCAGCTGGCAGTCTGAATCACTGGAGCCCTGGCTCCAGGCTGTCTGCCCTGCTCCCTGGTGGCCTATCCACAGGCAGAGATGGAGCTGTGCTCTCTTGGGGCTATCTCAAAGTTGCCTAATGGTTGAAGGGTTGCCACCATATAGCCAACAGTTTGTGAGTGTTAAGTCAGTGCCACAGTCTGCGGGCTAGTGAGAATGTTTGAAACTAGGCTTGGCAGGAGTGCAGGGAAGCTGCTCGGCATCGCCAGATGCTGAGCTCCATTCAACTCACATGTGAAAAAGAAAGGTGCAGTGGGATCTGCGGGGATCCAGGCTTTCACCTTGAAGGGCCAAGAGCATGCCTGTGTCATATCACTTCTCAATTGTCTCTGCAGTCTTTTCTTCCTCTAAAAAAATAATATCATCCAAGAAAGGATTTTGTGATTAAAGATAAAAAGTCAATGATCTAAAAGAATGAGAAGAAACTTGGGTTATGGTTAAAGACAGTTCTTCAAGTGCCTTGGGGGACTCAGGGTGTAGAGGCCCTGCTAAGACTCCTCCCAGCACCAGCAATGCCTGGGCTTCATGAAGGGAATGCCTGCACTTGTCTCTGCCTTGGGGCACCTCTCAGTCCAATCTTGTCACCTTGCCTCCAGCCTTGTCCCCTCCACATCTATCCTGCTATCATTCCCACAAACGTGACCCTGCTCCTGCTGCTCCTGACTGAGAGCTAGCAGGAGATGCCTGGCACAGTGGGACGCGCTTTTGCAAACTTTTGTCTCCCAACAACAGGTTGCTTTGTATTGATTACATTTGTAGAGCGTCAGAGGCAGTCAGTGGCTCCCTCCATGTCACTGTGAACAGTGTGACAGACGTGACTCCGGATTGTGCGAGACTTTTTTGTCTTGTTGCACTGGAGTAGATAAGAAGCTTAAAGATCTGCTATGGGGCAAAATCCTGAAGTATCGGAAAAGATCAAATGAACTGATAGTATAACAAGAACAGCAGAATTTGTAAATGTGGGTGCTCAAAGTGGATAATCTGATGAGTGAAGTGCAGCCCAGTAATGCTGCAGAGGGCTTTTTTGGTTAGAAGTTGGAAATGTCCTCTTTAAAGGAGCATTACTCAATCAAAAGTTAATTACAATTGTTTTCTTTAAAAGTAATACATTAATATATATAATCTCAGATATAATGTAAGTAGTGAATGTGGTCTTTCTATACTGCAGGTGAAGCTGAAACTTGGGTAATTTCATATGCGCTTTCAACTCTGCTTTGTAATTGCCTTCAGAGTTACATAAAATCTCTGTCTAGTTCTGCTCTATTCAGTTGAGTGATGATACCTGGAGCCTAATTCTTCAGTGCTTTGAAATCATGACTAGCAAATGCAGTGAAAATGCACAAAATGAAATGCTATAATTTTAAATTACTTTACCTTTCACCATTTCTGCTTTTTTTTAATTATTTTTTTTTTTGCAACTAATTATTTTGCTTAAGGAATTTACTCCATTTCCTTTTTTAGCTCATGACCTAGCCTAACAGTGCAGTGTTTGGGATTATAGAAAGAAGAGAGCTTAATAGGAGTTAATTTTGTATAATTTAAATATAAAATAGTGTCTAAAATTGGTACATATCTGCCTTTTAGAGGTGACTCAATGATTCTATGTGTATGTAGATTGTTTAATTTGAGGTAGAACTGTATTACTGAGTTTCAAAACTGGTATATGCATGTACAAATGCATTTGTGCCCATAGTTGTGTGTGTGCATGTGTACTTTATAAAAGAAGGAAATGAAGGAATATGGATTGATGTGAATTTTTTTAAACTTGGTTTCTATTATCTCTTGCTTAAGGGGATATCTGTTGCTAAAGGGATATCTCATCTGCTTCTGGCTCCAGTGGAGGATGCCGTGTTGCAGCAATAGCCTTTTCACTGATGAGACTGGACAGAGCTGGGATATGGTCTGGGTTATGATCTGAGGTTGTCTGATTCTGCTACTTGCTCTTGGCTGCTGCTAACTGACTGCTAGAAGGACTTAGGACTGTATTAAATGTAGAATTGTGCGCTATAGGTGTTTATTATATACTAGGGCACTTTGTCTCTTGTGGCAATGTGAAAAGTGAGTGGAGAAAGGAATAGGAAAGTATCTCCTTCCTTAAGTAAGGGAGAGAGTTTAAAACAGTGAGCTGTTTTAGGAAAGAATGTGTAGATTATGCATGTCTATACTTAGGCTTCATTTTATCTTAATTTTTAATAAAGTATGTTGAGATGGGAAATTCTAGTACTTTCAATGTTAAAAAAATTGAGCTTGTCAAACAGCTTTAATGCCAGTGTTAAGAGGCAGTGTTCCCTTTTAGGCTAGGAAAGGTCACCACATGGTTCTACAGTGTTTAAGATGTAGGGGTCTACAGTGTTTAAGATGTAGCTTATCAAATGTGCCGGTGGAAGAAAAATTTGAAAAAACAGCATTTGATTTAGAATTTAAAGTGTTCTCCCTGCACTGTGCCCTTATTTTATCTTATTTTTGTAAATTAATGTTTTTGCCTCAAGCCTGGCATAACCTGGAGGAGATAAGGCAGCATTTCTGTGCCTCTAGAAGGCAGTTCAGGTTAAGGAGTATTACGCATGGTTGTTTGCTTCTGCCCTGCTGCCTCTTCCTCGCTGTATCATAGGAGGAGGTGAGGAATGCTACTTACTCTGGGCAAGCAGTTATGCCCCCTGGTTCCTGACTGCTGCTCTGGGTTTAGGGAGAGCTGGAGGCAGCTCTGAGTGTCTGCAGGCAACAACCAGCAATGTGCCCGGCAGTGCTGCACAAGCTGATTCCAGTGGGGTTTGGTACAGTCTCAGAGCAAGATTTTTATTCTCCTTGGCTTTTTGTTTGAGGGTACCGCAAAAGCTCCTAGAGAAGTCTTATCCATTTGTACTTTATAGCAAGGAAACGGAGTGTATGAATTATCAGTTAGTCTTTTATTCAACAGGGGCTTATGATACAAGATCAAAACTGGGAGAAGTGTGTGTGTGATGATGCAAATCACAGCAACATGGTGAGCCTCACTTGTGGAACGTTATGCTTTAGACACATCAATTCAAAGCATTTGTCTGACATGGTGTGATAAAATACTGCACTGGGTGAAGCCTGAAGCATGGGTCCCTTTGTACTATCCTTGTCTGTCTGCCCTGGAGGTAGTCATGTGTCCCTGCATTGCTCCCCTGCAGCCTGAAGTGATACTGACTTTTGCTTCTGTCCTTGCAGTCTGAGTGACGAGAGGCAATCATGGCACAAGCACCCACTGATCCAAGTAATGCGGAAACCCCTGACCCGGGGGAGAGTTCTCCAAATATGATCGTCTACAGAAAGGTAAGGATTTGGAGGTGTTCAAAAAAATATTTTCTATGTGGCTGGCTTGTAAAAGGATCCCATGCACCTTTTGAAGTCAAAGATATATTACAGGCTGCTTGGATGAATAGCTGTGAAATAGTTTTCAGGAAGTAGTTATTTAAAACCATAACACTTGAGAGCTTGGAAATCTTATTCTGTTCAGTAGAAGTATTTAAGCTTGTTTGTATAAAATACTTGAAGACAAACTATTAATTTGAAACTGTGTCTTTTTGTGAAAAGTTACGATGTGACTTTAGCTAATCATTCATCTTTACTAAATCGAGTTAGAATAATTGTACATACCTTCCAAGTTTTATCACACTCATGTAAAGCAGCTGGCATGCAACAATCTTTCGGTACATTTTTTTCTATTTTCATATTGTGATTTCAGTTGCAGACTAGTTGTTCTTACTTTTTGCATTGCTTAAATTAAAAAATAAATCAAGTGTAAGTGAAAAATTAATTGCAAAGGTAAATGAATGACAAAGGTAAAATAACAGCAATGTATGATGAAATGATGTCAAACATTCTTTGCCCATGGTAAAATGTCTTATTCTGAAGTACTTTGGAGATGGTATAAAGGATGAAGGAAAGCAGTCTACTGATCCATTTGCTAAGGCATTGTTTTACTTTGGGTTAGAAGTATCTGTGCGAAATTGAGTCTTTTTGTAATTTAATGAAATCATGTAAATATATTTCATTTGTACTGCAAAATGTTTCTGATGTAGCATGTGAAAGTGTTGTATAGTTCTAATGAAAAGATTTCTTAGATGGCTTAAATAAGGTGCAATTCTGTTAACCTAAAAGCTACAGTACTAGCTCAAATCAAGTTTTCTCATGTATGATCCCGAGTAAAATTTATATTTTCACACATTTTTACACCTTATAAACCAGCTATAAGTAACTGAAATGTGTTGAGTGTACGTGGTTCAGTTTTCTGCTTGCATGACTACAATCTTGATGACTGTCATGTGCTGAGAAAATAAGTTAGGTTTTATATAGAGCATAAGTTGTTTAAAGTGTTACTTTTTGATAACCATAATTTTGGTTTAGTTGTTGCATATTTGGTTTGGAATCTGGAATTGCTAACATGGGAAAATTTTCTGGGTAATGTGTAGGCTTGTTTGTTTTGAATGTGTTATGAACACACTTCGGCTGCTAATTTGGAAGTAGCAGGACTCAGTTAGTCAGATTATCTTTTTAGAACCTGTTTGCAGAGAGGTCCAACACCCCAGCAGGTGGAAGCAGATATGGGATATGAAAGAAGTTTCTCGTTTCATGACCTAGAATTAGGGCATTACATCTGTGATCCTGCACACACGTACCTATTTTTGAAGGTATTATATTTTATTTGAATGTGTTTCACTTTCTATGTATCTCATGACATTTCTACTTAAGGGTTTCTCAATTTCTTTATCTTTTACTGTTTCATTATTGTTGCTAGAGAATAAGGCTTGCAAATTTTGTGGTGTCAGCGGGGAGCATACTCACTTCATTTGATTCATCTCTCGTTAATGGTGTTCCTTAGATGTCAGTATTCTCAACCCTTCTTAAAACAGTCATGTGTCAAAATACCTAGTTATCTTTTAGACTGGCATGTCTCATGCATTGTTCAGTAATACTGTATTCTGTATTGTCAATATTAAACTAATGCGTATCTGTCAGGTTTTTTGTTGAGGTTTTTGTTGCTTTTATGAATAGGGTTAATATTACCTATTCTTCAAAGTTAATTTCCATTGGTGAGTGACTCTCTGAATCTAATTTACTGTTTGATATTATTTATATGTGTTACACATCAATTATATGTTCCTTAGTGTTGAGAAATCATATATAAAATCTGAGATAAGAGTTTTATTCTCTTGATTATCTCTCCTCTCTCCAAATCAGTGTTTAGCTCTTCATCTCTCATTTCCTTTCAAATGGCTTGATTGCCAGTAATGAATGAGAAAAACATTGCACTGGACTCCCTGAAATACAGAACACAATCTGTCAGCATATTGTACAGCTCAGGGTTGGTGTTGTGTCATAGTTAAAAAGAAAGGCTTGCTTCTCACAGCAAACATCCTGAGATGCAATTGCTGATCTCCCTAATGAGGAAGAAATAAGGGTGGGCTTCAGTAATGGGACCACATAACTCTTGTTGTGTCAATCATTTTATCACTTGACATGCTGTCATATTTTGGAGTTTTGAAGGAGAAAGGTCCTACAACTACAATCTCAGATTGTTCATTCTTTGTTTACTGAGACTCACTGAGGTCTATTTGAATTTCATAAGTCAAGTGGATGATTGTGGCAGCCTGGTTTTCTTTATAATCACTAGTGAGAGATACAAACATACAAAGGACAAAGCAGATCTTAGGTGGTGCTGAGTGTTCCTTTGGAGCGTCCTCTGTCTGTCTATGGAGAAAAGCCTAGAGCAGGCTGTTATCTTTACTTAGGTAGATAAAACTAAATGGGATGGATTTTGGCCATGCAGAACAAAATAAACTAATTTGTTTTGACTCCAATTAGTTTGTGATATTCTCTATGGACTTCTGCAAGAAAATGGACTCTAACTTCTTTGATTGCTACAGCAGATGGTCCAATTAAACAAGTCTTATTTTCTTCTACTTTCAGGGTTAACCTTTTGGGGGCTGATATTTACCAAATTGTGAGGCACGTTATTTTTTTAATCCAAAATGATCAGTGTTGCTCTGCTGTTCTGGAAGACATCGGTGTGTGAATTGGGCAGGTCAGATACAGTCATTAGGGTGGTTAATGTTTAGGGTGTAATTTGCCTTATGCTACACTTGTTAAAATTAATTGTACCTTAAACTACATGAGCTGTATTGACTAGGTCTCCACTGACTATCATGGTTGTCTTGACACCGAGTTGTTGGGTACTTATGTCTTATACTAGATGTCTATAATTAAGCAAGCTGCATCCCACTCCTAAGATCTGTGCTTCCTCTCATCTCTCTGTATGTCTTGGTACTTAGCCCTGGGCTGGTTATAGGGCTGTGAGCAGTGCTGCAGTAAGGATATGCTGTCATTTATCTATGTGGCATAGTTACATCCACTGAAAAATTAAAGGGTGCTGCAGAAAGTGCATCGCCATGTAAGCGCTGCTCTGTGAGTAAAATGTAGGCACCATATTTTCTTTGATTAGTCTGGGCATGGAGAAAATGCTGATATATTTTTTTTATTGATAAAGAGTGATTTTTATTGATTGATTGGAAGAGTGGTACATGGTGCTTAAAAAGACTGTTTGAAATGCACTACCCTCCTTTTCATGGGAGCAGATGATGTCAATACATGACGGCTTCTGTGGAAATGAGTGATATCCCAGTCCTCACTTCAGTCTGTGAGCGTTGTGTGGGTGCCACAGAGTGGAAGGTAAAAAATGCAACAGAAATCCAGTGAGTGGAGAACAATACACAGCAAGCAAACAGTAATAGAAGATATAAATTGATTTTAAAGGCTGGTTGCATTCCCTTCAAATCCAGCTACCCTTGGTTGCCTTTCTGGCTTCCAGGTGCTGGTTACTATGCCCAAGAGGCCCTTTGGCTCATTGTTCCAATAATCCAGGTCTGAAATTTCAACTTCTGCAGATTGTATTGGAAGACCAACTAACCAAGGACACCTTCTGGCACCAGAGATATTAGGTGACCTATTACGAAAATAATTTGGCAAATTTAATCTTACAGAAAGGATGATAGAAAAACGTGTCACTGAAAGAAAAAGAAGTATAAATTAGGGCTTGACTAAGTAGGAACTGAAAATACCAATAAGGAAGAATTGTTTAGGAGTACCTGGGGAATATAACAAGTAAAATGAAAACACAGAAATGAAAATCTAGATTGGATGGCAATGTGTTCCTGTTCCTGAAAGAGTTCTCTTAGGATGGGAAAGAGTTCACAAGTTGTACTGTTAGAGATGTTTAAAACAACTGTGAGCATGCATGCTCTAAGGTATATCAAGGGTTATCATCAAAGAAATTACCTGGATTATCTGATGTATATTTCCATTTCTGCTTAATTTTGCCAAGCACATCTTCTATATCTACTTGCTAAAGCTGCCACTTAGGGAGCTAAATTTTGAATTTTTATGGTTACTCATCATAAATCTTTTGAACAAGCAGGAAAATCTAATTTCCAAAAGCAATTACTGTTCTAAGTAAATGTAATACAAACTTGCAGCTGCCACAAGATGCTTTCAGAAAAATCCAAGTTGTTTGCTACCTTCAGCACTTGGCAGCTTTACCCTCTTTTTAAATGCTGGTTTAAGATATGAATTGTAATCATTTAAAAAAAGAAAAGGCAACCTTACATTAGCAGCTTTTCTCTAGGCAGATTTCAGGGTTCCAGTCATGGCAAATAGCTGGAGTGTTGCTATCAGATCTGGTCCAAAGTGGTGAGAAGGCAGAAAATGGGAGAACAAGCAGTTGTGAAGACAGATGTACACATGCAAAAAATGCATGGACCGTGAAGCAGAAAGATGGGGAAGAGGCTGATGTTAAAATTGGCTGCTCTGATTTCAGACAAAAAAAAAAATATTGTGTTGATATTGGGAGCTAGTCAGAAAACCAAGACTGCTATTTGTTTGCTCTTAAGTTGGCCTAAATGGCACATGAAATATATCTCCATAGGACACTGCCAAGCAATCCAAACCAGACAAAGCCCATAAGGGTACAGTCCAAATCACGACATAGCAAAGAAAGAAAAAGCTGCAGTGTGTTAAAATGAGATGCATTTCATGCATGCAACTTTTATACTTTATTATATGAAAGCAGTCTCCCTTTTTGAAGTTTCCTAATGCTTTCAATGTTTTATGCTGTTCTAGTAAGGGGCAACTGAATCTAAAATGCATTTAAACGATTGAATACTTTTGGCATTCTAATTATTTGTCTCTTCAGTTATATTTTAGGATTTTGCTGCATGTAAAGAGCTTGAACCTTGTTTTTGTACATGGAATCTGAGAATCTCACACAATCGATTCTGTTTTGTAACTGGTTCTTTAACATAAAATTGTAAAATTATGATAATGAATGAGTTGATAACACTGCAGACCTGTAGTCTTTAAATTTCATGCAAAGATTTTTCTGTACTATCATTATATTTTATGGCATTTTAAGACATCTTGCTCCTGACATTTTCTAATTTTTACTGTTTCCAGATGAAAAGCAGTAACCCAGCTTTAAACTTCTTTCCTTAACTCATATGGCAAAATCTTGGGGAGAGGGACCACAGTAGTGGCATTTAATTTAGCCCTACAGAGAGAGAGAGAAGCTGTACAGTGGGGATCGAAGATGGGCATGGCTATATTTAACAGGTCTGTTGGGTGGGAGCAGGAGAGAAGAGAGCACAAGTGTGCTGGCAGTCATGGTCCAGTATAGTGCCATGGCAATGAAAAAGCAAATATAATCCCAGAGTGTCTTGGAGAAATATTTCCAGGGAAGTGCAAAGGACCAGTGTAGGCCATGGTGTAGTCTTCTCAGTTGTCATCTCCTGTCTTCAGAAAACATGACCTAGTTACACCAGATAGACTAGAAACAAATGGCTTATTTAGTTGAGCAAAAGAAAATGATGTAGGAGAGATGCAATTACTCTGCAAGTGTTCTAAGGGATAAATGTCGGGCAGGGAGCAGATTTTTACAAAGCTGAGGATAGTACTAGTGTGCCCACAAATATTTATAAATTTTGATGACTAAATGCACTCAAGTAATAGGAAGCAGCTCCTAATTCTCAGGCAAGTGGAGGTCTGGAGTCTGGAGTAGTGTGGCAAAGAGAGACAGCTGGTTTTAGGATAGGTGTATGCATGTTTTTGAAGAGGCCAGTGTGACATTGCTTCTTACAAAAAGGAGGCACAATGACCAAAAAAAGACTTTCTGGCTTTATGTTTGTACCTTCTTCAGATTGCCTTAAATAGGGACTAAGATACCTGCAAACACCCTTTGTTCATTGCAGTATCAAACAATTTGTACTGCTTAAGTTTTACACGTCAATGTCCTTGAACAAAGCTAATGCCGCTGACCTTGACTGTAGCTGTTAAGGGAACTTTGTTAGGGAGTGTGGGTTTGATTTCTGCATCTGTTAGACATATATGAATGATTAATGATCTAAGGCATCAGTGTAAAATTGCAAGACACTAAGTACCCAGAGGACTTCAGAAGCTGACCTGCATCATTGTTTAGACACAAATGAAGCTTTCATACGAGTGGTAGGAACAGGTTTTTAGAGTCAGGTGAAGGTGACCTAACTGTAGGACGGGCTTTTAGACACTTTGTGATTTGTTGTTTCTTTCCATCATTTGTCTTGCAGTGAAAGTCAAGACATAGCTGAGGTTAACGATTCAGATTAGTGCCAAGGTACACATAGGGAAATGCATGCAACATGGTAGGTAGGTAGAACCTGAAATAACTCTTTTCCTGGGTTTCAGTACATAAATACATGTGTATGCATGCACACATATCTACTTGCATTCTTCTGAAGTAGTGTTGATGAACAAATAATCTTTGTTTTTCCTGACCATATCATTTAGCCTAATATAGGAGATGCATTCTTTGAACATTATAAGATATTTTAAATATACATATGTATATTTTATTATATATCCTATACATCTTAAATTTTTCAATTCAAATAATACATTCACTGAATAAATAATTTTAATTTTACACATATTTTTCTGTCTTTCCAGTCTTGAAAAAAGTAGCATTAGCTCTTGTGTATTGTTTCCCTCTTTGTAGTTAGAGATTTTGATGATAAGCCTTGTTTTCATTTTGTGGTAGTTTTCTCATATTCAGAAGCAACCATCTTATTTAAATTTATTTAGGTTTTTTTTCTCTTTAGCTCATTTTTTTCTCTGTTCCTGTTTGTAACTGAAGCAAACTATCTCTTGCACCCATAAATGTCTAATTGCAGTGATCTATTACTTTAGCTGTTCTTAGAGGCAGAATAAAGACAAGCCAGGACCAATAGCTATGACAACTTCAAAGTATATTTTTAGCAAAGCAACCAGTGCAAATTTAGCATACAGAGATAAAAAGGGAAGGCTCAGCTAGAGGGTAAGATTATGCTATTCTAGCTGTAGCACTTAGCGCCTTGCATTTTTGGAAATGGCTTTATTTTATTCCTCCAGCATCTTTCTCATGCCATTCTCTGTGTCTTTGTTGTCAGCATTTTAAGTTATGGTCTGGGAGTATTTTCACAGTGTTTGTTGATTTACTTTTGCATGTTGTTTTGGGCAAGATGGAGAACATGAGTGTTTTCTGTCTGCCTAAAACATTATTTTAGCCATGGGATTGTTGCCTTTCTTAGAAACAAAACAAAATGAAGAAGGAGAGAGTTGCCAATCTGATTTGTTCCAGGCAGCAGTTTCTGGCTATTTCAGTTGCAGTCTTGAACCCTAATATTAAGATGAAAGAGAAACAATTGGGGTGGAGTTGTAGAAAATGCACATGAAAACATGGTTTTTGTTTTGCTTTATGACTTCAGCTAAACCCTTATTATGTCCTTATTAATAAAATATAACTTCAGAGTTTCATTAACTTCTTTCATAAGGCTCTGCAATAAAGTTTAGGTGGGAGGATTCATTTCAGTAAATAAAATGACATGTATAGGACCATGAAAACATACTTATGAAGTTACATTTAAAAACTCATGTTTTGTATCCTAAGAAATTTTGAAGCACACTTTCTTTTTCCATGAGAATCTGTCATACTGTGTTCAACGAGAAGCAATTATGTCTATTTTTTTTTTTCTTTATCACTGCTTCTGGTGCCCTGTATCTTCTTTTTCTTTGTTTCTCCAAAGTTAAATGGATTGAAGGCAATGAAAAGTAACTGGTTAAGCAGACACTGAAGTATACAGGTCTGCTTAACAAAGAATTTGATTCTTATTTCTGACTATGTTTGATATTTTAGTACAAAGGCTAGATGTCTGGGGGGAAGAATGAGCAAAAGTGTTTATTTAAATATGATGTCTCCACACTTTACTTTCTTTGATCTTAATGGAGCTCATTAATATTACCTCACATTAAAGTGTTTGGAAATTATACTTTGGACCAGTAATTCAGTGCCTCTGAAGGTAAAGTGATACATATTTGTCACATACATAAGAAGGAATTGTAACATACTATATGAATTTTTTCTAATGCTCTAGTTGAGGGCAGAATGTATGGAATAGATTGGAAGAAGAATTTAATTAAGAAACACCTCAGGTCTGTCTCTTGATTGAGAGAGAAAGCAGATCAACTTCAATCTTGTTCAAATGCTGATTTTGTGAAGATGGGGTTCTGTGAGATTGAAGTCCAATCAAAATGGTTCTGTGGTTATGTTTTTAAAGTCTAAATGGAAATGATTTTTTGTACCAGCATCTTCTCAGAGTATAGTGCTGCAGATTTCACTTCTGTTCTCCTCCTCTATCAGCTATTTTGAGTTATATTTTTCCCCCATTTGCTGAAAATAGATTTGGTAGCCATTGCACATTAAGAATTTTCCTCTCTGGCTCCATTACTGTTTCACATGTTTTTTCTTTATGTCTTGCACTAGTTGGCAGTTTTAGCAGGGAGACCTGGAACTGGAGGGCTGTGGAGGCTGTTTGTGAGCACAGTTCTCCTCTGCTCGTTGGCACGACCGTAACTGCAGGAGCTGATTTGGTGGTGCCTCAGATAAAGGGAATATTTAATTCACTGATGCTATAATTAGATGCCTTTCCCCATCAGTAAATCCACACAATTTTGTTAAATATTGCTTGTAGCTACATACACATAATCTCATTCAATAACTTGCGCAAAATGTCACATAAACCTTGGCCATCCTGGGTTCTTGTCACTTGCACTGTTCCCCATAGGGCTTTTAATAGTAAAATTAACTGGAGCTGTGTTAATTATGTTTTTTTTCTACACATAGAAAAACACAGCTATAATAATGGCACTACTCTTGCCTGTATGGTGAAGATAGTCCAAGAATTGGTTTCTGTCTGGAAATTTATCTGTGGAAAAAGAGTAACTAAAGCCACTTTTTTTTATCTTTCCTAATAATGTGAAAGCATCTGATTTTGGAAACAAGAAGCCTAAGTGCTTTTTACTTTGATTGTCTTATCAGGAAGGGTGACCTACCTCAGTAGTGGTTTTTTTTTTTTTTAACAGTATTTTTCACTGGAAAGCACTTAAAGCATGTTGACTTTTAACAAGTTTTCCTTTCTGCATTCGAGAAAGAAACCTCTGTTTCCTTTTCAAACAATAAAAATGGTATTTATATTATTCTTCGTGTATTTAGTATGAATGGTGCTCTCTTCCTCCTACATAAGAGATGTCAGAGAGTTTCAGGGAGCAAAGGAAAGACCTTGACATAAACTTACATGAAATTGTGACAGGCTAAAATTTTTTTGGTGGTGGCTTATGCTCTATTTCTGTCTTTGCTAAAGTGTTTATTTTGTGTGTGTGTGTCTGGACGTTTATGACTAACAATGTTTGAAGGAAAAATACCGGATGAAGGAGAACGTACCAAAAGGAGGCAAAAAGGATAAGTGAACTGGAAGGATGGTGCATTCTGGAGAGAATGTTAAGATCCAAGAACCAGCATTTGCTGACTTAGAATTGCAAGAGGTATTTAGAGCTACTTAAAAGCAGTTCTTCAGCATACTTTTAAGTATCTGACTCTACCTGCGGACTGCATGCAAGCTCTAACTGTAGTCTGTTGTCATCATTGTCTTTTACTGTATAAACCTCATAGAATCATAGAATAGTTTGGGTTGGAAGGAATCTTAAAGCTCATCCAGTTCCAACACCCCTACTACCTTCCACTAGACCAGATTGCTCAATCTCATCCAACCTGGCCTTGAACACTGCCAGGGATGGAGCACCCACAGCTTTTTGGGCAACCTGTACCAGTGCCTCACCACCCTAATTTATTCCTAATATCTAATATAAATCTACCCTCATTCAGTTTAAAGCCGTTCACCCTTGTCCTGTCACTTCATGCCCTTGTAACTTGATGTATTTGCAAAGCGTTTGGCCATAGAATGAGGTTGTGAGTAACTTCTGTGATGCAGGTTGAAGGCATACTGAAGCTATACATACTTTGCAGTTTCCTGATTGCTCCCCCTGTGCAAATGTCTTTCATTTGACAGAGTTGCTGTTCTTACAGTGTAGCTGTTTTAAGTTGGTGGAAATTAACTGAAGGTTGGGTGCTCTTTAGGGCACTCTTGTCTCAATAGGACTGAGTTCATCTGCCAGTCTGAGGGAGAGCAATGGAAGGAGATGTGATCATGTGCTGGAGCATATATGCTGTGGTGAACATTGCTTTACTCCCCTGATTTTGATGCATTCAGCTGAAGCGCTGAGAAAAAGAGTCAATGACCAGAGAAACCAGTTAGATGTATTAAGTTGCAGAGAGCTTCCTGGGGCATTCAAGGACAAGCAGCTGAGATGCTTTCTTTTAAGTGAATTACAAAAACATGCAGGAATTGGTAAACTGGCTCCATTAGTTTAATTATTTTCTCCCTAGTGTCTTAATTTTTGCATACTTATTATGGCAGAAGACCAGCTTTCTCTGTGGCAGCTGTGCTACTCTAACAGTATTTTGAACAGAGCAAGCAAAACTCTTGGGCTGGGAAACTGGTTAATGGAGGGGCATTGTAACAAGGGAGGAGGCAACTGTATTAATATCTAGGCTCACACCTCACAGCCAAACTTGAATCCAATTTGTAAGAAAACATCAGCAATTTGCTATTTCTTTGTAGGGCTGTTGGAAATAATTTAATTCTGGTTGATTTTGTAGCAAACAGACACCCCTTGCAAAAGAAACTACCCTGGAGATAATGAAGTAGTATGAATTGAGATGTCCAGGATATACCACTCTGGCATCTTGGCTCTGATGGCTTTGGGTTCTCTATGCAAAGGACCTGACAGTTTGATCCTGTGGAAAATTAGCCACTTAGAGGGGAAGGCAGCAACTTCATCACAAGGGAACCCTGGCTCCCTCAGTACCCATTTGCCTCACCAGGGTTAACTCCTGAAGGGGGTTCTCAGATCTTCTCTTTGTCCCCCGATGCTCAGCATTTTGGATAAAAATCTCACCCAGATGTTTCAATTTCAGTTCAGCAAAATTTGACAAGGGCTCTTGAAAAAGTCAAAATCCAGTTAAAACCTTGTTCTGGGTTGAAGCTGGAGAGTGCTTGTGAAGTGCACAAGGAATCACTCTTGTGCTGTTACCATCTGTGCAGTCTAAACTTCACTAAGTACTGGCTACCTCTGTTAAAAATAAAAGCCAACTGAAACCCAACCAACCAACAGCCAAACCTGAATAAAACCACAAAGCAACAAAAAGAAATCCAGAGAAAAACAACACCATCAACTAAATAGAATGAAGATTTCTGACTATGTGTGATCAAAATGGCTGTTCTTGGTAATTGCCTAATGAAGTGGTTGAGGACTGCTGAAAAAGGTCTTTTCCGTTGCCTCTGGTGATCAAACTGCTAAGAGCAAAAAAGCTGGCAGTCTATGCGGCTGCCTTTACCTGGAGCACCAAATGTTTCATCTATTCTGCACTATTCTGTCTTTGGTAACCCAGTGACCTCACCCTCTGTGTCCACATACGTTTACTAAGTTTGAGGTTTGTGTGAGTTTATTTTGGTGTGGGTTATTTTTTTCCCCCTCAAACATTGCTGCCTTAGACCTTAATAATTCGTTGCTAATGCCAGAATCTGATCCAAGAAATGTCTTTCTTACTTCTGCGGAATGCTTAGTGTACAAAACTTGAATTACTGCTGACAAAATGTTTGTCTATTGGAAATTGATGCTGTCTTCACGGATTCCTAAGGATGAGCCCTTTGAAAGAAACATCTGAAATATTTAATAAGAATTGTTCATTGTTAGGTCAGTAAGTTTGCAAGCAGCTGAACAAATAGCTGAATCATTGCAAAGTGACTTTATAATTCCCAGAGGAGCAAAATGCTGTAGGTACATTTATTTAGATATATCAGGATGAGATTTTTTTTATTTAAAGGAACTGTTTAGGAAAACTTCTGTGCAAGTATTGGTAACGTTTTTTCTTGGGTTCCTGCTGGTGTGTTTATCAACTCCAGAGATGATGAACTAAACTAGCTCAAGTATTACACGGGACCTACGTAACACATTGCCTTGATTTTGTCTCTTTCTGCCTCTGCAGCTATTTAAATCCAATACTGCGGCATCAGATAAGTGTTGTCACAGGTGGACTCCTGACTTCCGTTGGCTTTTTGGTTTGTTTGTGGTTTGGTTTTTTTTTTTTTCTCTCTGTGAGCATCGTGGGGGTTTTATTTGTTTTTCTTTCTTTTAAAACCATTACATTTTTTAGAAAAAATAATTTTATTTTCTTTATTCTTTTGTTTTTATTATTTTATTATTTTTGTTTGTTGCATCAGTGCTGGGCTGCAGAAGTGGTGTATGAGTTTAATTTCTTTTTTACTAAAAGTGAAATCAAGGAACTGGGGGACTTCAGCATTTTTTTAATTCATATTCAGATTTGATGACTTCTTGTTCTTGGAAGTTTTTCCAGACACATCACAACAAAGAGATTCTCTGCTTTGCGGCTTCCTGGTTGAGAATGGAAACATGTAGCAAAACATTTAGGTACATGTCCAAAGCTGTCCTACAGATCTTGGCAGATGGAACAGGTCAACTAATCAGAGAGCTAATTGAGGCTATCATTAATTGTTTACTCAGGAAAAGAGCTTGGGATAGGGCAAGTGGTCCCACATGTTGCAAGAACAGTACATCAAGGAGAGATGGGTTAAAATCAGGTAGGAAGAGCCTCAGGCAAAATCAGTGCTCAGGAAGGAGTGGGGTAATGGAGGAGTATTCTTTTCCTCATCGGACTATGTGTTGAATCTGTCTCAGTGCAACTTTTAAGGTAATACTCTCACAAAAACTGGACATTCGCGTGTAATGTGGCTAATGCTTTTTTGCTTTGTCTAACCTACTCCAAAGTAACTGAAGCATTTCTGCACTGGACTAGGTAAAGGTTGCAGAATCTTTCACCCTCTGCTTCTTGCCCTAATTAAAGTCAGAATGATCTTTTTTTTCTCTTAGGTTTATATAGAAAGAAACCAAAAATTTCCACAGACTTCTGTAATGGAAATACAGCTCTCATATTGTCATAGAAATCAGGTTAAGTAAAAGCAAGGGCTCTTGGCCTGTTTCATGCAAGTTCTTTAATTATGACTCTTCTATTTCTGCTATTACTTTGGGTCAGAGCATGAGTAGCCAGGCACTGGGTATGGAATTCAAAATTTATTTTTTATACATTGCTGAAATAAAATCTTCTCCTTGCTGAAAAATTAATTACTGAGTGTTCCAGCACCTTATAAGATATTTATATGTTCTCCTGAGTCCTGTCTCTCCCTGTTTTAAAGTGCTGTCTTGAGAGCAGTTCAGGCAAGAGAACTGCTCAGTTGCACTTCATAGTCTTCCTCTCTGCCAAGAAGTCTCAAGACGGCACTCTAAACCAAAGAGACATACTCTAGAGAAAGTATGAAAATTAGATCACTATGGTTTAATCATTTGGGATACACTGACCTCAATTTATGCATCCAACATTTTGGGGTTTTGTTGTTGCTAAAGCGCACCTCAAAATTATTAAATCTACAGTTCTTAAGGGCATTGAAAATCCCAGATGGGGAGTACTGCTGTGGTACTATTGTCCAAGGCCTGTATCCACTGTTTAAAGGATTTGACCGACAAAATCAGTTGTCTTGCTTTATGGCTTTTTCTAGTGTTTTCATATGTTCCCCTCCCCCCCCCCCCCCTTGCCTTTGGAATGGAGAAAAAAAGAATAATTTGCTGGTTTTGCTTCATTTGGGAATGCACAGGGTAGCTGGGGGCCTGATTACATAGCATTCTCGAGTTAGTCACTCTTAAAGGGAAACAGTTGACTAGCATAAAATCTGCTATATAAGGAGGGAACCCTCCAAAGAAGTGTGGCAGAATATTTGCTCTGGCTATGTTGGAGTGGCAGTAGTGAACTGATGTACTTCCAGTGTTACTGTGGGGCTACTTGGCTCAGTTATATTCACAAAGTTGTTTTTCAGTGTTGTAATCCAAATGTTACCACTAGCCTGACTTGCCCCTGTTGCCCTTTACTTTCTTTGTTGTTCACCAGTTCTCTTCAAGTCAGCTACCTCAATGCCTCCTCTGAATGAATGAGGAGCTGTCATGAGTTTCCAGTGTCTGAACATGGTGTATTATTGTGTAATTCTTTTTCTCCTTTGAGAGGCTAGTACAGACTTCAACAGGAAGGAAAAAAATTGCACCTGATAAACTTGATCTGTTTGTCAGAGTCCATGTACAGAGTCTGTGTAGGACGATGGACACATCAAATAAAGTCTGAATATGTACTTGCAGTGGTGCTAGTAATTGAGGATGTACCCAGTATGTCTCTTGGAAGCAGTGTATGTGCAGATCTAAATGGAAACCTCTCATGAAATGCCTCACCATGATAATTTATGGAAACATGAGGATTATGTCTTCTTCTGTGGAGAAGCAATGAGCTGAAAAGTGGCACAGGTTGATAGGTACCTCAAAGCCAACTATGAGCTGTACACTGTAAATAAACTGTCCTCCTGCCTTCCGTGCCATCCACACATTTTCTCCCATTAGGTTACACTACTGTTTCTGTTCTGTTACCTGCCTTATAAGTTACTGAGTCTTTATTAATGATTTTGGATTGTCTATTTGTGCAAAAGCTGCATGTTTGGCTTCCTTGTTACTGATTGACCTAACAACTTTGAAATCAAATTTGCAATATGAAGCTACAGGGAAATTAAGTGTGTGGCATGCAGCTTATTCTTAGTTTCCAATGCTTTTTTTTTTTATTTAAATGATTTTGGGTGTGCTGAACTAATTAAAGTGGCCAGTATCTTTCAGTGTGTAGCTTAGTCTTGCACAAAATTAATATCTTGCTTAAACCTACTATAATTCCAGAGGAAAATAATTTAGCAATATAATGTGAAAAAATGAAAGCTAAATTTGCTGAATTGGATGTGCCTCTGTAGAATGGGCCTTCTTTTTAACTAATGTCTTCAAATTGAAACGGAATACCCATAATATTTCTTGAGATTTTACTGTACATAATAATTTCATAGACTACTGAAATGTAGCCCCTCTCGGTTGAATAAGTGTAGAGTTCTCATCTGAGAGCTGCTTAATATTGAGAGCTGAAAAAGATTCTGCATGTAAAGATGCTGTAGTGAGATTTAGTTGGATAAAAATGTAATAACTCAAAATTGGAATTTGTCCCAGATGCTGGGACTGATACCTTTACTATCATTAACAAAAATAAGTACTCAGTCAGTAGCTGATATTAAAGCCTGAGATCTGCCTTAATACTGTACTGGGCAAGGGATTTGATCTTATGTGGTGTATTACCAGCACAGCTTCTGAAGTATACTGCATCTACTTTGGAGTTCTCCCCCTTACTAATTGGACTTTTCCTTGTAGAAATGCTAATTCAGATTTGGCTGTCTTTAGGGTTGTTAATGGCTTAATACAAAACTAATGAAAGTCATTGGATATGCTCCCCTTGCCTTCAGCAAGCTTTTGATCAGGACTTGTGCCTACACAAATGAAAAGGGTCGCTGGATTTTGCCCTAAATAATTTTCTTGTAAATGAAGAAAAATATGTGTATATATGCATATTTTAATATTTGCTGAGCCATGTTTATGCTTGATTGTCAGTTATAAATGGAAAAATGTTCAGATAAGTGAAAAAGTCTGTTTTTCCTGAGAGGCCAGCTCAGCAGTGGTCAAGAACCAATGTGTTATTGTGTGGTTTTTAAAGTTAGAGCAATAAGATTGTGTAAACTGCCACTGCTTAAACAGGTTGAAAGGAAAGTATGGCTTGTTCAGTGAAGAGCTTCAAGTTCAAATAGCATGGGCTATCAGATGATTATTTGGGAGTCTAGAGCACATGTCTCATGAGGGCAGGCTGTGGGAGCTGTCCTTGTTCAAAGAGGAAATCTAATAACAGCCTGCAGAGGATTGAAGAGTAATTGCAAAGCTGATGGAGCCAAGCACTTCTCAGTAATGCCAGATGATATAACAAAGGTGATGGGCCACTTGGGAAGCTGAATGCTCGGGAGAAAAAATTCTCTAGGAGGGCAGTACTGCACTGAGTTTGTTACCAGGAGGTCAGAAGCCAGTGTCTGAGGAGGTTGTCTGAGCATAGCAGCCTGTTCTGGAAGGGACTGTGGCAGAAAGATTCTCCTGTGTTCACTCCTGACCAACCTGGTTCTTTAGGCACACTTCTGAAAATGAATAAAAAGGACTTGTGAAAATAAAGGCTCTGGCCCCTTCTACTACCTGTCTCATACTCTGATCTTGTGGGAAGGGACTGGTAGCACTGGTAACACTCTATGCCATTATTCTAATTTTCTTTATGCAATGAAATTATTTTATATTTAATTATTGAAACTTTCTAGATGTGCCCACAGTGTATAAATTCTTTCCACAATTTTGCAGCAGAAAACTGGGCAATTTTCATTTTTTTTTTTTAATACTTTGTACTTAAATCCACTGTACTTAATTTCTGAATGTTGGTATGATAGGAAATTAAAGCAGGAGGAGGAAATGTTTGAAAATTACAAAAATATAAAATGTTTTTGATTATTAAAGGCTACATATGTATCTAAAATAATAATTTTCTATGTACAACAATGGTGTGTGCATACATATGCATGTGTATATGTCTGGCATTTGCATAGGTATGATATATGAATGTAATATGGCATGTGTAAGGTATATTGTATTTGAAAAGAGAAAGAGAAATATCATGTGATGTAGGTACTGGAGAGAAATTTCACGGATCTGGGATTCTGTTTTTCTTTCTTGCTTCAATTCAGTTGGCTTCACGCTGCCTTAGTCAGTTCAATGAAAAATATCAAAGGCACTGCTTTTCCTGTATCATTTGCTTCCTCTCTGTGATGCCTTCTTGCTAGTACACATTGCCAGAAGACAACTCATGTTTTGTTTTTGAGAAGACTTTGGCATTTCTTTCTGTTCTGATGCCAAGGAAAAACAAGACACTATAAATATATCAAAAAATGAAATGAAGCTGTTCCTCTAGAGTCCCTATCCTGAAATTAAAGTCATAATTGTGTTCCATGAAAGCATTTCTGCATTTTAGGTCAATATTATAAACTTAAGGTAATAATGAAGTTCCTGCAAGTTCTACAGTATCAGATAACTTGGGGAAGACTAAAGTTTGCCCCAGGCATGGTTTCCACTGCCCTTGCAAACCTCAGTATGAGCCACAGGTAAGCACTGCTGAAGGAGCTTTGCCACTCACACACCCCCTCTTTGTTCTTTAATCACCAGTATAAATCTGGATTAGTAATTTGAAAACAATGATTTGTATCTCCCTGTACCTAGGCAGACTAAGACCAGCTTTTAACCTATTGTTTTGCTCTGTCATTACCTAAACTAGTTAGTTCCTACTGTGCATGTGAATATATTTTTTATTCTGCAGCTTCCCATCTGTGACCACTTTCCTTCATTCTCTTTCATCTGGTATTTGTTTTTGCCCTAACTTACTTAGGTTAAAAGCCTTAACTTCTAAAGCATTAAGAAAAAAATAAAGCTGCAGAAATCTCTTAGCATTACTACATCCCCTCTAGCACCCTGTGTGTATTTTCTACCTATTCTTTAGAAGAGGAACATCCTTTCTCCTTGTGCACTTAGCCTAAAGACCCAGGACTTAAACTCAGTCCCGGTTACGATTTGGGCAGAGAAAGAGCCCCACTCCAAGCGGAGATGCATATAATATTTAGTTACAGCTGTCTTGTAAAATGGGAGTTGTATTCATCTCCTGAAGAGTCATGATGATTTTGATTTCTTGAGATGCATGTATGGTTTATCATAAAGATGTATTGTTTTAAAGCCAAACTAGGTGTTATATTTCTTTGGAACTAGAAATCAACTGAAAGAGTAACTGAAATCCTGATTAACAAAAGAGTTTATATTCTTTCTGCTACACAGATTGAAAGCAGCTGATTTGTCTATCTGTCTCCTGTCTAATGGTGACAGAAATCTGAAGATTGAAGTGACTTTGTGAGTTGAATAACTAAAGTTTGTGGAACTGTCAGTGGAGCAAATGGTTGCAGTTGATTTGAATTGATTTACTGTATTTCTGAACCAGCATTTTGGTTTCTGGAGCTGACCTCTATGAGATATATCCTCTTCATCATACTCCTCAGTGCTTAGCAGCCAGAAAGTTTATGTACCGCACCAGAGTTTAAGTGTTTTCCACTGCTGAATCAAATTTCTTGTCTCAGGTCAAACTTCTATGAGCCACATTCTTCTGTTAAGGTTCCCCTACATGTTTGCGTGTACTTTGCAATCGGTGGTTAAAATCTCAATTATTATTTTTTTTCCTAGTCCGTTGCTCTCCCCCAAGACTGCCAGAGACAGCAATTCTGATGTTGAATTAGGGGTTACAGTTTTGGTATTACAACTGGCTCTTGATTACACAATGGCAACCCCACTAAGTCAAGCCATTCAGATTAGTACCTGCTTCATGGAAGTAAAATAGCTTTTTTTTCTTGTTTACTCCACTCAGTATATGGAGGTAGAAGGACGTATAAATAAAGGTATTGAACTGGGAACTGGCGTTGTTCAGTCTGGTGAAGGGAAGGCTCAGTGGGGAACTTACTATTCCCTACTACATAAAATGAGGATGGAGAGAGGAGGTGGCTGGTCTCTTTTCCCGAGTAGCAAGTAATAGGACAACAGGTAATGGCCTCAAGCTGTGCCAGGGGAGTTTTAGGCTGGATATTAGGAACAATTTTTTCACCAAAAGAATGATCAAGCATTGGAACAGGTTGCTCAGGGAAGTGGTGGAGTCACCATACCTGGAAGCATTCAAAAACAATGTAGATGAGGCCTTTAGTGACGTGATTTAGAGTTGGCCTTGGCAGTCCTGGTGTAATTGTTGGACTTCCAACCTAGTTGATTCTACGAGTCTGTGGTTTTTACCACTGTGTTGATGTCTTTGTTCCAGAATAGCTGTCTTCATTTCTACTTCCATTTGAGGAGAAAGAAGTGGTGTCAAATAACTAATTGGAGAAGGAAAAAACCGCAGCCTGATAAAGTGCTATTTTCAAAGTTCTTGAGTGTTTTTTGTATTTCTGTGGGAGCTAGAGCCATTTGAAAGATAAGACCTTCAGTTTTCATGATTTGGAAAACTATTAATGCTGCTATGTTCCTGGAATACTGAGGTGATAAATATATTTAAGTAGCTAAAACTGGGCCACTCCCATTACATTTTGGCCAATTAATGAAACAATTTACTGTGGTATGGACTTGCAAGTCATTGAACTCAAGCACTTTCCCGCGTTTTGATCACTAATCTTAAAAGAAAATGTTTCTGGTACGAAGGAGATCAGTATTTTGTTTTAATGTTTATAGTAATGCATCAAGAAATCTCTGGAAAACAGAAAGTGGAAGGACTTTAGAAAAGGGATCTATGAATGACTTTTAAACTTTAATACAGTTTACTAAAAATTCCCACTTGACAGTCTACATTACATAGGCTAGGTTATTATTTTTGAAACAAAGATGCTTCTGCCTCTACTGTCCTAATTTATCTGAAATCTTATTGCATAGATTTATTGTTAATAAATCTATAGGAGATCTCTTAACAATATCTTAAAGACAACAGAGAATTGCAAACATTTTTTTTTCCTTTTGCTTTTATTGAATGAGTCAGAGTTTATCTCAAGAGAAGTGGTGCGGGCAAATTAATGACCTTCTCAGCAACAGTTTCCCTTCCATCTTGCTTCAGTCATTCTTAGAGAAGGGAGCTTGGCACCTGAATTGCAGAGCTTATTCTAAACACTTTGGGTGACATCTTAAACCAGCAGTAGAGCAGAAGAGATGTTTTACTTTGTAGCCTGAATTTTAAAACACCACTCTGAAAAACACTCCGTAAGATTTTACTTTAATATCCAGGTATTGTAAAGATATGATGCATTGAAGTCCTAGAAGAATTTAGGAAGGAAACTATTGAGTGTCATTTTCAAAAATCAGAATTCTTAAGGTTCTAAATACTGATTTCCTCAGACTCTAAATAAATGCTTTAAAATCGGCAAATTCAATCAAAACCAGTATTTGTATCCATACAATTGACATATCGCACAAATAAAATATGCTGGATAAATCCATTCACTACCTTGCCAAATAGCTACAGTGCTTGCAAGAGATGGCTGTTGTCAGCTGTTTGGACTCCTGTATGGTTTAAAATATCAGTGTATTATTGCTGAATAGCGTAAGGGAAAGCATTTGTTTAGAGTCCTACTATAAAGTATATTTTAGAGAGATAGAAAAATGTAAGGATGTAAAGGATGCAAGATCTGGTGGTGGATACCATAGAATTTGGTTAAGATGCTTGTCATCTAATGATGCCTTACAGTTATATTGATTATTTTATTGCTTCTGTCAGAGAGTGACAGTGCTCTTGCCTGGATTCTTGTTGAGCAAGCAAACTCAGTTTGAAATGTACTTTTCCCTCTTTCATTTCACCGCTTTGCTTTTGTTACTAATTCTTTGCTCTTATCTCCTGTGGGAACCTAACAAAACAAAAGCATAAGAACCTCAAACCTTCCAAACATGTAAAGGAAATCTTGAAGTATTACTAGATTTTGAGATCTTTAAGAGGGAGAATAATACTTTCATCGTATTCCAATCCATCATCATCAGATCAAATGCAATCTAGCTCATTCTTTCCGGCTGTTGTCTGAACACAGTCTGATGTCAGACTCACTGAGGCCATGAGAGCACTATCAGCTATTGCTCTAGTGTGTCAGGGTGGTAACTGTGTTGCAGGTTTTGCCAGAGCTGCATGAACAGGTACTGAAAACACCTAGAAAAGGCACTGTGCTGGTCTCGGAGTCTCGACTTGGGCCTGGTTGTTTCCATTCAGAGGTCTGACTGCAGTATGGGAAGTTGTTGAGGTACTCTGCTAGGGGTTGGGTGAAGAAAGGAAGAATAATTTCTCTTGTATTCTCTAAAATTCCTTATACTTCCAACGTGGCCTGTCTTGGTGAGGAAAATGGTATTTCCATCTGCCATTGGAAGTCTAATAATGGAAAAGTCTGTTCCTCAAGTAAGATATCTTTTGCTTATGTTTCTTTTGGTGAAGTCCTCGTCCTGCAGGATTTTGGGATTGAATAAGGATAAAGCAAATAAGGCTTCATAATTTAAGAAAAAAATGTCATTTATGTTGTTCCACTACCTTTTTATCGTCTTACATGGAAGCAACTTGAAATGAACAAGCCATCATGTCTGTTCTGGGTTCAGCAATACCAGTCATTTTTCTCCTTGGTATCTGGTGCAGTGCTGTGTTTTTGACTTTTGGCCTGGGAACATCGCTGATAACATCAGTGTTTTCAGTTACTGCTTGGTAATGTTTGGTCTGACCAAGGACTTTCTGAGCCTCATACTCTGCCAGAGAGGAGGGGAAGCCGTGAGGAAGCAGAGACAGGACGCCTGACCCAAACTGACCAAAGAGGTATTCCATACCACAGCACATCATGCCCAGGATGTGAAAACAGAGGGCAGAGACCCGGAAGGGTTGATGGTGCACTGCTTGGTTGGGCTGGGTATAGGTGGTGAGCAATATTATTCTTCTCTTGTATTTCTCTTTTCATTATTATTATTGGTGGTATCAGTAGTGATTCGTGTTATACCTTAGTTACTAAACTGTTCTTATCTCAACCTGTGGGAGTTGCATTCTTTTTGATTCTCCTTCCCATCACTTCAGGAGCGGGGGGAAGAAAGAGGGGGGAGTAAGAGAGTGACTGTGTGAGTTATAGAGGCTTAAACCACAACAATGTAAAAAATCCCTTCTACTGGAAAAGTTGTCAACTGTAGCTGGAAACATATCTGCATGTATTTGACTCCAGTTTCTTACAACAAGAAGTCTTTCATAAACTTTTCATTGTGAAGCTGAGGATCTTAATCCTTCCTAAATAAAGCAATGAATAAATGTCTTTTCAAATCCAGTCTGTCACCTTTGAAAATACTGTCTCCAAGTAGTTTATGCTGTGCTGGATATACTATGAAGTAGCTGGGGGAGGAAGGAATGGAAGAGATTAGCCTTCCTCTACTGTCTAAAGAAAAGAACAAAGTCCTACGCTGTGTGTTAAGGGAAAGAATGGAGATTGTGTAAAATAGGTCAGAGATGTATTTAATTTTAAAAGACTTGGTTTGATAAAGAGAATAAATTTTCTGTAACAGCAGTCAGGTAACCCTGAAGTATAGTGGTTATGAAATAATTATGCTCCAGAGGGGTTAGAAGCATCCACCACTGCCTGCTGCCTTGTAATGCCTCAGGGATGTGATTAACTTATGATAATTAAAGCTTTTATAGTGGAAATACAATATGAACATGAAGAGTCTGACAAAGTTTCAGATTTATGGCTCGGTACAATATCTAACATTCATGTTAACCTATGCTATTTACTCATCTGTGAACATCCTCTTTATAGCTTCCTTGTTGTTTGACCCTTAGTATGTGGCACCATAAATGAGTATGTTTTCTGGGATCTGAATGATTTGTTCAATGACTGGGGTTGCATTAGCATGGTGCTACTGCATGAGTGATTATCTGAAATGCAGGTACTTTTCATAAGGTCTCTAGTAGCTTCATGCCTCATCAGTTTTAAACAGCATGGAGGTGGGGATCATGCTCATTGTGGTCTTCAGGATAGTAAAGCTGTGTAAAGCATGCATACGTCTTAGAGAGGACAACTTCTGGATGGCCTTAACTTCCATGATATTCAATTTGACCTAAATCAGAAATGTCCTCGTTCTTGTTTGCTTTCATCTGGTGTAAGTGCGTGTGTAAGTAGAGGTCTATCATTCCACAGGTACAGTCCTGTGCAACATTTTGCAACCAACTCTCTTCAGTAAAGTTGCTTCCACCAGTTTTCCCTCAACACTGAAAAATGATCCAAAGAAAATTTTATAATTTTCCACACTATTAAGAATGTTAAAACCCAGAGACCTTGTCTTCACAATAAGGGTGTTGCAAAGACATTAAGAAATCTGGGTGTTGAAGATGTAAACTGTGGTAGCTATTTTATGATCATTCCCAACCTAGATATTACACTCCCTTTCTGTAATTTCATGTAACCCAATTGCAAATTGGATAAACTCATTTTAGCCAAAGAAGCTAGCTGGAATAAGTGTCAATAGGAAAAGGCCAGTAACTGAAGCATACATTTCTTAATAGGACAGCTGGGTTGCTCCCCCAAAGGCTATTCGATGTTCCCTATCAGACGTAGCAGTCGTGTTCATTGGCACTGTGTCAAGTGCAGGGCTCTGCCAGTCAAATGGGTGATTTCTTTAGTGACTGATGTGTTGTGAAGCTGTCATCTATTCAAAGAGAAATAACTGATGATTTTCTTTTAACACCAAAGATACACTGCTGGTTTCTGCTGTCCTTTGCATAACCTGCTGAGCATGGGGTAGTCACACTTAGTAATTTGTAGGATTTACTGATTATTTATGCTTCAAATGTGGGCTAATTTCCCTAAGAAATCTGTGTAAGCAAGATTTGGGTTTAGATGCTTGTAACTACCACAAATACTACTTAATTTTATTCAGGAATATTTTTGTGCTTGGATTTTTAGTAGACTTCTAAAGAATATGTTTCGCAAAGTTGCAGTACAGGTAATGACAAAATCTATCTTATGTTACATTTCATAGAATCATAGAATAGTTAGGGTTGAAAAGTACCTTAAGATCACCAAGTTCAAACCTGACAGCCACAAGCACGAACACCTCAGACTAAACCATGTTACCCAAGGCTACATCCAGCCTGGCCTTGAACACTGCCAGAGATGGAACATTCATAACTTCCCTGGGCAACTCATTCCAGTGCCTCACCACCCTCACAGTAAA
>JASSUY010029774.1:0-53270 GCA_032466535.1 Forpus xanthops
AACTTAAACAGGAGAAGTTTAGATTGGATGTGAGGAAGAAATTCTTTACTGTAAGGGTGGTGAGGCACTGGAATGGGATTGCCCAGGGAAGTTGTGAATGCTCCATCGCTGGTGGTGTTCAAGGCCTGGTTGGACAGAGCTCTGGGTGGCAAGGTTTAGTGCAAGGTGTCCCTGCCAGTGGCAGGGGGATTGGAACTAGATGATCTTAAGGTCCTTTCCAATCCTAACTATTCTATGATTCTATGAATCTATAAGGATGCTGGGGAAGGACACTTCATCAGGGAGTACAGAAATAGAACAAGGGGTAACGGGTTCAAACTTGAACAGGGGAAGTTTAGATTGCGTATTAGGTGGAAGTTCTTTACTGTGAGGGTGATGAGGCACTGGAATGGGTTGCCCAGGGAAGTTCTGAATGCTTTATCCTTGGTGGTATTCAAGGCTGGGCTGGATTGAGCCTTGGGTGACATGGTTTAGTGTGACGTATCCCTGCCCCTGGCAGGGCAGTTGGAACTAGATGATCTTAAGGTCCTTTCCAATCTTAACTATTCTATGGTTTTATGATTCTATTAAGCTGCTACCTTTCTGCACAGAATTGAAAACAGAAGACGCAGAGAGTAAAATGAGATATGCTAGTAATTGTGCAAGCTATGTCACTGCTGGTACAGGAACCATGGCTTTCTTGTAGTCATAGAATAAACACATAACTTGTAAAAACAAATCAATAGAGAAAAACAAAACTTAGGTTGGGAGACAGGATGGTTTGTACATGTGTCTGCAGGGAGCTGATGGAGGCAACAGCATCTGTCTCAGCTGTAAGGCAGCAGATGCCTGCTGTGGGAACAACAACCACTTATTTCTTAGGACTCTGAGTCAGAACATTTATCCTCTAGCCTTAAGTATGCTCACATGTTTTCACAGGTGAGTTCCTGTGAATAGACTGCCTACAAGAAAAACAATGTTTGATTGGTTTTTTGCCTTGAGACTTGAATGAAGAATCAAGTTCTTAATACAACAGATGTGATGCTTTGCTAGACATTATTTACCTTGCTGAGCACAAGCAAAACCTTCAAAGAAACATACATAGGTCCACAAAACCAGAGAATATGGACAGCAAGAGACCTTGCAGGGCTAGAGATAAGCTGTATACTTCCCTTCTAGAAAACAGCTTTGACTCAAGTTTGCAACCACAGTGTTATGTTTGCCTCATGGAAGAAATTAACAACAAAGCAGTGTGTAAAAGTACAACACAGACATCTAGGGTGGCAAAAAAAGTGTCCCTTGTAAATGTGACATGCAGGGAAAATCATTTGTTATTTGTGAACCATTACTTGAAGTATCTCCTAATTAGTTTGTCAAAGTTAGATAGAGCCTATGTAGACTTTATAAATATTTACCTGAATTCACTGGTCCATCACATGTGACCTATCATATGTATATGACAACATTGTTCCTGTTACTTACCTGGAAAACTTCATTTTCCAAAAAACAGGAATAATGAATAGTAATTAAAAAAAAAATAAATTCAAAAACCAACATAGCTAATGAAACATGTTTGCTGCTTCAACTGGAGATAAACAGAGTTTCAAACAAGGATTGAATAGCATTTTCAAAAATAATATCTTTGTCTCTCTAAGTGAAAGCTACAATGGCTGTTGTTCTCAGACTCAGAATCATAACAAATCTACAGTCAGATCTATATCGGTATATTTGTTTATGCAGATTTTGGAATGACATGCTTTTCCATGCATCACCTGCAGAAGCAATAAAAATGCTGAATGATACCTATACAGTTAGTGAATACACTTCCCACTGACAAATTTGTTCACTCAGATGAGCCTAAACTGTACACGAGAGCATTTACTGAGAATCTGGCAGAATTCCTAGGACACAGAGAACAGCTCTGGTTAAAATGATAAATACTGAAATGCATGCCTTCTAACTTGATTTTAGTAAGCATTTCAGATCGGGAAAACAAGTGGAACCTTGAACCATTTAGTTATTCAATCGATGTGGAGCAACTTGACTGACAAAGCTCTATGCATATCCTGACACCTGTCAATCATAAGTAGCCCACCTGGGCCCTGCTCTGTTTATTCCTCTTCAATAAAGAGATATTGCAAAGTTGGCAACCAGCAGGATGCAGAGAATGCTTCCTCCTCCTTTCATTTTCATGCCTATGTCTGCAAAAGGCAGGATCTAGCCATAACAACATGGGGGGGGGGGGGTGTACGTGAAACGGGGAAACAGCTGAGGCATTTCTGGCATGATGGTGCAGAAACTGATGTCACACACAGCTGGATGGGGCTATGTTGAAGTGGCATGGAAGTGGGACACACCATAGCAGGAAATGTCAAGCAGATGAAGATATGTCTTCCTTTGTGCCTTTTCCCCATGCAACTCCACCACACCATCCCCACAATCATAACAAAGAGCAAAGGGAGCGTGATGTCCAGCACTGCTCATTGCTGAGGACCACCAAAAAAAAAGCTATATAATAGAGAGGACCTGGATATTAATATGAACATTATATGGTAATTAACATGTAGTCTTTATGGAAGGACACCATCTTTAGCATGGGGAAGCACATCTAAAAACATCTACTGTCTTATTGGCCTTGGAACCACAGATCACATGCAGAATATCCGAAAAATGACCTGGGCAAGCCTCCAGGATGCCAGCTATTTGTCCTGATTACCATGAACTGAATCATCATGCTTACAAACTGGGATCAGAGGGGCTGGACTGCCCAAGGGAGGTACATGGGGATGTTCAAATTGCACCAGGGCTGAAAAGCAAAACCCTGTGTGAGCTCAGGTCCTGATGCTAAGGTGCTCAACACACTGCAACATGACAGAGACAGCAACATGCTCAGACATAGAAGAGGCTTCTCCTTTTGTTTTCTTTGCATTGACTTTTCAGCTCTTCACAGATACACTGCCTCTGAAGACCTTTGTCATACAGAAATAATAAAAATACAATCCTCTGTGAAAGTATGAGGAACCATTTTTCTTTTCAAGTCACTTATTGCCCTCTTCCTGGAATTTAGCTTAGCCAGTACAGAACCATACAGACAATGAGAAATGGGGTTTCCTCACCTTTGTTCTTACTTAAATTAAATTCATCTGAAAACATTACTTCTTTTTCAACCCACTCAAGCCCAGAACTGCCAGAAGCAAGGAGTCTACAGGTTAAACAAGCTGGTTGAGAGCTGCTGCAATAACTATAGTCCCCAGGGAGGCAGCTTGGAGAGTTACAGAATGTCACCTGAAAAGGATGCAGATCTGACAAGGGTGAACTGCTCCCCTGACACACTTTGTCACTACAAATGGCCCAGAGACTCACATCTTGGGAACCTGATAGACAGCCTCAAAGTAATGTCCATTGACTGAACTCAAAGTAATGTTCCTAATATCTAGGACATTCGCTGGGGGAATACCCCAGCTTTTCAAGTGTATAGTGTATAGAGGGACTAAAATCTCCCCAGTGTTGCTTCACTGAGGAATAAGAATGCAATTCCTCTTGTTTAACTTTGAGTGAATGAATACTGCTCCTGTGACTTCTCTTCAACATCTGTTTTTGGACAAGAATATTCATCTGGAGGTACTTTCTCCTTTCAACTGACCATAAGAAGATGCCAGGGTGACAAGTTCAGATACAGACATATTGAAGCAAGAGCTGACACATACAGATCATATGCACATACAGAACATGCAAAGGGACAGGAATTTTAGTACTAAATAATTATTTTTTTTCAGGTTGACAAAAGCAAAATTTCAGGGGCTGGTACTTTTATTCTGACGTCCTCGTATTCTTACCTTTCCCTTCCCTATGATCTCATCTCCTGGGAAAAAGCAGAGCTGAAATGGGGAAGACTTGTAGGGGATGGAAAGTTGTAGGGAAGAGCAGGATGGGCTTCCAGAATGGACAAGGTAGATGCACCTTATGTGCAAATTCGTTTCCTTCTGATCACCATGTGATTTCAGCATATAGAGGTGAAACCTTCCATTCTTATGATATGCTTCTTCCTCTCCCAAGACAATCTCCTTTTCTACTTTCCAAGAAGTAGGTCCTTAAATAATCTCCATGCTGCATAAAGATTAACCTAGCACATGAAAAGCACCTCTGACCCAGAGCTGACCTACAAAATGTTTTTGAAGACCGTGAATTCCTATAGGCTAGCACGAATCTCTCCAGGGCAATCACAAGTATGCAATAAAAATCATTACTCTGAACGACAACCTGCTGTTGTCTGTCCGACTCCTGCCACTTTGATTTCAGCAGATACTTCAAAGTCATTGTTCTTTCTGTTTTGTTTGACACAGAGGGAAAAAAAAAGGCAAGAGACTAGCTGCAGAAACACATGGCCTGGTGAGAGCCACAACACAGCAATATGCTCACAGTCAGCCCCTGAGCATTTAGGTGAGCAGATCCTGCTATCAGTAGCATGGCCGAGTCCCATCCGCCCTGTTCAGCAGCCACCAGATCAATGTGCTGCAAGTCAAAGGCTGTTCGGGTTATTTGTCTCACAGCTCATTTAAACTGTAAAAGCACAAATTGGCTTGATTTTATTATTACCTTTGACTTCAGCAGATGTCTTGTGGGTAGTAGCTATCTCCCTCATATTCCTGTGGAACAGCTTTCTGCAATACTGTACTGGGGGAAAAGATAATTGCATCAGAGGCAGCCCTCTTCCTTCAGAGAACAATTCTCTCACCCTGCATCATGCTTATATTTAACTACAGCCTATATTTGGGGTATTTCAGAACTGATAGCTCATTAAAATGGCATCTCAGCAATCAGTCATGACGTTCCTTCTGGGAAATAAAGAAAGTATAAATTTTAAGCCAGCCAATAAATCAAAGTTCTAAATCTTTAAACCCATGAAACAACAGAAGTAGAAGAAAAAAAAAAAAACATGAGCGACTCATTACACAAAATTATTCCTTCCTCGGGCTATGAGGCCATGCAAACAGTAGGCCCTACCAGTTATTTTTCATTGGGAAAGGAGACAAATCATCATGTGTAGAAGCAGGTCTTCCAGAGAACCTGGAGGAGCATCATATCTCTACCTTCCACGTACCTGTCAACTGTAGGTCATCCCGAATAATGTAATTTGGGAATGTGTGGAATTTTCTGGACAGATGCAACTTCAGCACTCTCACCTGGTTACTGTCTGTTGCACTATATATGGAATTTTCTGGACAGATGTGGCTTCCACACTCTCACCTGGTTACTATCTGTTGCAACAAGGATAATGGATACTAGCTGCTGAATTTTAAACATTAGTTGCACGATCAACTCACAGCTCCCATTTGGCACCAGGGCACAGATTCCAGTCACCATCAGACAACATTGCACCAGTGGAAACCTGGCGTATCAAAACTTAGAAGTAGCTCCATATATTCAGGTGTTTCATACATCCTTTTCCCCCCAGTTTCCTTGTATATAACAAGATGAGGCATTTATGCAGTATTAGGAGTGGCCATGAAAGGACAAACATTCAATGCCCTTGGGAAATTGATAGTGGTACTAAAGCACCGCTTTCAATTTAAGAGGATGGGAGTTAGGAACCTCATCATCAGAGCCTTTCCAACAGTTTCAAATACCTAAAAAGCCTGAAATGTGAACAAACATGCCTGAATATGCTGGTGATGCTGAAGGTCCCATCTGTTACTTGTTCACAGCACATATTGTCAGGAGACTGGGAATGCCACTCTCACACCTTTTCATACTCTCACACTGCTTTGCATCGATTAAATTTCAGAAGCACATTTGTGGCTCTGCTCAGAGGGAAATATGACAACACAACTTGTCATACTTACTTTATGCTGACATGCCTTTTCCACAGATAGAAAACTGGGCTGCTGTTGACCTTGTTGTCTGGAAAGACAAAATCCCATGGGATTATGCTTTCTCTGCTGTTTTCAGAGGTAGATGTTTCTTTTCTTCACTTCTTCTTCATCAGTACCTTAAGAAGTTTAGATTGGATATGAGGAAGAAATTCTTTACTGTATGGGTGGTGAGGCACTGGAATGGGTTGCCCAGGGAAGTTGTGAATGCTCCATCGCTGGCGGTGTTTAAGGCTGGGTTGGAGAGAGCCTTGGGTGACATGGTTTAGTGGGAGGCATCCCTGCCCATGGCAGAGTGGTTGGAACTAGATGATTTTAAGATCCTTTCCAACCCTAACTATTCTATGCTTCTATGTTTCTATGACTTTAATAAATATTGTGTCTTGGCTTGCCTGACTTTGCCATAAGTTACCCTTCTTTTCCATTTGAACTTCATGTCATTTCCATCTCTCCCTGCTCAGCTTGTACATGCTTTTGCCAAGCAGGCCACATGAAGCACCAAAGGCCATTGGCTATGTTGATTTATGGTGGTAGCAGGGGAGGCAGAGCATAAGTTCAGAGGCATGTGGGACAAAAAGTTCAGAAGTGCTCAAGGATTTTTAACATTTTCATTTTTCACTGCACAGCCTGCAATGGTCATGACTGACTGTCTACAATACAAAAACCCTACTACAGTTTTAAAACCTTGATTATTCCTTTGGGCATAGCGAAGGATGTCACTTGCTACAGGATGATGTCACACTGAGTAGTGGTGAGGGTATGAACACAGTTGGAGTGTTACTCCTGGAGTAATTTGCTCACTCCAAGGTGGCTGCATGAGTTTCATTTAATTTGGAATTTGTGGCTATCTGAATTTCACTCCAACATAAACATGCATGAGTGGATGTTATGATGTAAATGAGAGGGCAGATTGAGTTCTCCTGTGGCCTTAAGACATCATGAGAGTAACAGGCAGGTTGAAACACATTAAAGCCTTTTTCCCATACAGCATCCATCTTCCCAGCTCTGAGTCACATCCTTTCTCCACCCTGGTATGTTTGGAGCTTAGGGAATTGGAGTGAGAAAAGAGTTGTGGCATTAAGACAGAGGCAGCACAGGAAAGCTGTAAGAAACTGGTGAAGGAAGGTGGTAACAGGTTGGAATATTACAGCCCGATACTAGATTGAGCTGATGCTAGACATTATTCCAAGTATTTTTTTAGAAAGCAGTCATCAGTTGTTGAAGAGCTGATATAAATTAAGTGAATAGTGGAAGGAAATCCAAATCATTCAGGGAGCATTGCTGCTACTTGTTTATTGGAATTAAGATAAAAGAGGAATTCAAAATATGAAGCAAATTTTAGTCCTGAATACCAGAAGCTCAAGAAAACAAGAGATAATGAAAGTTATTCAAAAACAGCATCTGCAGGCAAAGAATGCAGATTTGTTCTTAAAATGACTGCAAATAATTGTTAAAGAAAACTGAATTCCTGTTTGACTGATTATCTGCTTTGCATAAGTGCTCTGGAAAGGCCCCAGGGCATTGCCAATTTATCACAAAATAAAAAATTACTACTTACAGACAACCTTCCAAAGTTCATTTAAAAGGGCAATGTGATTCTTCAAGTGTTGCGTATTTGCTTTTGCATGTGCAAAAGTAACAAGAAACGCATTTTCTGCAAATGCATCCTTTCTTAATAGAGAAATCCATGCTGAAAACATTCTTAATAAATTCAGTTCACATTACTGTACTGATGTTTGTCTAGTAATATCTTGGGAATTACATTTAGCTTTAGCTTTAATTAATTTGGTGAGATTTTCATGTGTTAGCGACATATTTTACATCCTCTGCTGAATTACATCAGGATAATGGAAAATTCTTCTATGCATGAATTTTCAAAATGCCTTTAAAATACAACAAAGCATACAACAAAGAAAGCAATCTCTCAGGAACATCAGCATGCAAGATGGAATTTCTGGTTTATTATCTGCATATATGTTTCCTGACTAGTAATGTGAAATCTTAAAATAAATTGAACGCCACAATAGCCAGATACTTGTGTCATGGTTATAGCAAATCATTAAGAGCTAGGTTTTAAAGTTCATATCTTAGAAAAAGAGCTGTGTGGGAGATGAAAAGAAAAATGTGATCAGTTTAAAATAACTCAGAGAAACTTTACTAGTACAATAAAAAACTTCTGAAGCTCAGTAGTTTTACATAGCTCACATCAACCCAAATACCTTGGGTTTAGCTATGAAGGAGGGAAACGCATTATTTCAGCCACACAGGAAGTAAAAGTTAGAATTTATGAGAAGAAATTAAGCAATGGAAAATAAAATTTAAATGTCAGGGATAAAGCAGCTGACTGTGAAATGTCTAAGAATTAGATGCCAAAATTGTCATAAGCAATATAAGAGCAAAGACAAATTATCACAGGCAACTATACTACACTGTTTGGCAGCAGGAGTGGTTTATCTCTCTTTTTACCTTGGCGTATCACAGACCTGAATCTGCCAGTATTTATCCATTCACTTAAACAGTGCTTCCTCTACTGCTCGCTGCTGCAAGCAGTTGCTGTAGCTCAGGACAGCAATGGCAGCAATTAGGACAAAGAGGACTTTCATGTAGGAAGGGAGCGTTGGTGCCGAGCACATGGATGAAGGGTGCTATTTAGGAATTTCACCATGCAGGGCATGCTGAACCCCCTTGCTAACCCTGCCCTAGGTGGGATAGGACAATTTTGCAGAGGTAACCTCCACCAAGAGGGTGGAAATACCCTGTAACAGGACAGGTGAAGACAGCTATTGTTATAGGAGTTATGATTATTTAAAAGAAGTTCCCCTTTAATGTTTGCCCACAGAAGAAGAAAAGGAGGAGATGGTGAAGCTGAGCAAATACGTGGTTAGACATGCCCATGTGGAAGGTGTTTATTAAGGGCAGTTACATTTAATAACCAGAGGCATACCATCATTTCATCTGGATAAGAAACTGGCAGGGCTTGACAGAAAATCTTGCTGTCCTTTTGTTGCCATGACAGCCTTATGAAAAATATAATAGAAGATAACACAGCTATCAAATTCAGGATGTGAAATTCCAGTGAAGTCAGGATATTGTCTGATAGACTAGCTCAGTAATTCACTAAGAGCCATTATCTTCAAAAATCATACCTACATATACCAGTGAAGGAAATGCAGCAGAGAGAACTGATGCATGGTCCTGCTCAGTACTTCTGGAAAACAGTGACACAGGAGGATTAGCAGAAAGGCTTTCTGATGCTTTCTTCCTCTTCATGACCACAGAAATATTCAGAGTTCCTCTAGAATGTGTCATTGTCTCACCCTAGCTAGATTTCAGTCTGATGTCTTCACATTTTCACTCTTAGGATATGGCACAATAAAGTTAGATGACACATCCCTCCACTTTGAGCTAAAGCAAGTTTTAACATCCTTTACAGCCCTACAGTAACTCTGAATCCTGGTGGGAAAATATTCAGTAATTTTGAGAAACAAAACATTGAGAAACAAACCATTTTTGGTGAGTGATTTCATAGGCTGATTTTGCAACTGACATTTTGGCAGCTAGCTTTTACTGCTTTGGCCAAAACCTGCAAATAACTGAGACAAGAACTATTACTTTAGAAACTCTGTTTGCTTCAAGCTGCTGCAAACACCTGACCTTAGTTTTAACTTCCCGTAAATCTTCTAATTAAGAGACATGAACTCTAGACCACATGGAGGATGGTGGGATTTCTCTTTCCTGTTTGATGTCTACTGGTGGCCATCCAGGAGTGTAAATCTTGAAGGATAAACTAAAGCAAGACCAGGAAATGTGAAAGAAAAACGATACCAAAATGAAAGTGTCTACATCATCCCAGCAAAAAAATGAAAACATGAAGGAACATCACCCTGCAGCCACCCTGAGATGCAGCCACCCTGCAGCTCAGTAAGGCCTGATGCAGGCCCTGATTAACATATGAATTTATTTTAGTGCCACAGATAAAATATGATCCTTTCCACAGTAGGAAACAACAGGAGACCACAATGGTCTTAAAAAAGAGATTGTAAACAAAAAACACTTACTGGGATTCAGCGTCCATGAATAACAAATTCAGAGACATAAACAATCCATGCCAATGAAACCAAACAGGTATATTCTCAAGTATATTCAGGGTAATTTGTTTCAAATTTACTGAGCATTTCAAAGCCAAAACCAACCAACCAACCAACTAAACAGACAAACAAAAAATACACAACCAGCTCATTACAATTCCCAGTAGCTTAGGAACAGACCTCTGCCATGTCGTTTTTCTCCCATGCAAAACATATACTGATTTTGCAGAAGGCCTTGTATCTCCTAAACCCAGCCCCACAGTAAAAACGCCTAGCTGCAGTACTGAATCAGTACTGTGCCAATGGTCTCTGTCAAACACAAGCATCAAGCCAGCAGCATGAAACTTCTCAGCTTCAGATGACTGGAGCAGGAAGACAAGCCAGAGGTACGCTTGTTCTCTTGAGAAAGTTAGTTTTTTCTGTTCCTAGGGACTTTATCCTTCTGCATGTAGGACAAATGAACTGAAAAGGCTTTCTCTTCAGGTAGCCCATTCTTCTATCATATATTATAGAATCATAGAATAGTTAGGATTGGAAAGGCCTTGAGATTTATCCTTTTACTGAACCTAGTAACTTGGTTTTGGCTACAGCAAAGCTTCCAGAAAGCATTCCAGCTCTAATTTGCAAACACAAATGAAGAATTCACTGGTTCCAAGGCGAGCTCCTTCCCAGTGGTGAATCACCATGCCTGTAAAAAGTGTATATCTTACAGCTCTTCTGATTTTTAATTGAAATTCTCATGTGAATGTTTCTTCTGGTTCCGGTAGCATTAAGCTAATGAATCACCACAGCTCTGATCCAGCTTGACAGCTCCTACATATAACAGAGAAATCCATAACCTTATGAAATATAGAAAGCTAAATGGACAAATGCCTCTTATGTATCAAATCTACCAGCACATGTGTGGAAAAATTAGGAAATGTGGAATTAAGCTTATATTTGAAATGCAGCATTCCCCACACATAGGGGAAAAATGGACTTTCAGGGCTTCTTGGGACAGGATGCAGCCACACCTGGTGTGCCAGGAATGTACACTCCACAGCGATTCCTGCGGCAATGCAGATGGAGGATGGAGCAGAGTGGAGTTCTTGCAGCTACTCTCTGTCCTAAAGATGGGAACTAGGTGGTACAAGAAACCGATAAGCTGCATACTTGCTACCCTGAGCCAGCAGCCTGTCATCTTTTGACAGAATGCCATCCTCTGTGTGAACTTTTCTTCGTTATAATGTCATTATAATGCATTTACAAGGTAAAATACTCTCCCATCTCTGATGTGACCCCCCTCCAAAATGAGATCACCCCCTCTGAGCATGGGCCCTGAATTTTTGGAGTCAAATAGCTTTAAAATCAAAGTGAGAGAGATTTGTACCAATAGTAATAAAGGCATGTATGACTAGAGTCACTAAAGCTCCACCTTGAATGTGAAAATAACATAAAATGACCCAAGAGAGAGGGGGATATCAGGGAAGATACCATTGTGGAGGAGTCGAGGGAGATAACATCAATGGACTCCTGAACCCTGTTGATGGGCTGGACCTCTCTTCCCCATCATAGGAACGCCTGTGGGTATGATTTACAGTGTATCCAGTGCTTCCCTGGGAAAACTTAGAATCTCTATCGAGTTACTTTTCACTGTTACCTTTATATTTTAGAGTGAGGCTGTGTTAACTTTATCAAGTGCTTGTATTCATGTAACTATTATTCTCACGTGCTTTTGCAGACAGTATTTATCACTGGCAATACATAAGAACCTGTATCTGTCGCATCAATAAACTAATTTTCTCATGAATGTGACCCCATTTCGAGTTGTGGTGCACTATCAGTGAATTCATAACAGTAAGGTTCAAAATAGAGAACACAGCTGGACTGATAGTTGCAGCTGATTGGACTCGAGTTGTGGTGCACTGTAGGTGAATCTGGATCAGTAAGGTTCAAAATAGCGAACGTGGCCAGACTGGTAGTTGCATATTGGAGCCATTCCCTGTGCTTCCTCTAATCAAGCCAGGGGTTTGTTTTCCCCCTCTTCCAACACAACACGAATCACTGCACACTGCACTGAACTAACAGTGTTCCAGATACAGGCAAGTATCAATTAGGATTTTTGTCATCTAGTTATCACAATCAAATATTCAGGAAGACAAGTGCTCTCTATTCAGTCCCAAATAGAGAACTTTCAGTAAGAGTACAAAATCTGCAGGCTACAGAAAGAAACAGTCACATAAATGTCTAAGCTTCAGGCTGAAGCTACGACGACAAAATGTTAGAATCAGCTGCCTCTTCATCTTTCATGGTTTGAAAACTGTGTTGGAAACTACCCAGTGCTTTCACAGAGTATTAGACTTGAAAGGCAGTTCATCTTCCTCATCTGCCTGCTCATCAATTTATCTGAAACATTGAGAGAAACTAACATTAATCCTTCGGCTCTCTGGACTGGTTTCTTTGTTAGTTGTGATAACTCCTTTTGTGGAGGCAAAAATTGACAAAACCATGTTTTCCCACAAAGCTTTGACTCATAATCACTCTGCTTTCTCCACTGTGAGGGCTGCCTGCCTTAATCAGCCTGAAGATTATAAGGGTACTGGTGGTTTCCAGGGATGTAAATATAAAGAACCACTGATTTCCACAGAAAATAAACACAAAATTGGTGTTCGCAACCTCTCAACTCTGACTGCGGGAGTATAAGACTTCCTTACAACAAAGCCTTGCATTGCTCCAGAAAAGAATCAAGTTCCCAGTGCTTTACTTCAGCATGCCTTGAATGCCCTGAAATGGCCTTGCAGATTCATTTCATTCACAGTGAGGTCCCACATTTTTTGAACGATTTACACCAAAGTATCAGCTGAAGCTTCACTTAAACCAAGTCGTGGTTAAGTAAATACAGTGAAAAACAGGGCTGCACTGCACAAACAGCTGGAAACAATGCCATTAATAGAAAATATGAACATTAGTAAAGCAATAAGCTTAGGCATCTTCATTAATGAACCTCATCAGTTTACACATTCAAGGCATCATGCAACTAGCTTTTTTCAGAACAACCTTGCATGCAATGCCAGCAAGAAACACCAACTCCATTTACCACAGAATTCATTTTTCAGAAATGTGCTTGTACATTTTGTGATGACTGCTCGATGTGGCCCTGCCTTGGCAGGGAGCTTGGACTAGGTGAGCTCCTGAGATCCCTTCCAACCCTAATGATTCTGTGATCCCATGACCTCCTATTTGGAAGTACCAGTGCACACATATCTCTGGAGCAATGTACTCACAAGTAACTGTGAATAACTTCCAGGTAATTCCATGTGCTTATTGTGCATTTACTTGCCCTGTTGCATTGCTGAGAACCAGATCCAGCACATCGGCCCCAGGATATACCCATGGCAGGAATCAGGAGTCCCTTGCTCTTAAACCATGTTTTGCTACATTGAAGTCTGTTATGTGCTGCTTCTCTGCAGGACTGTAATGCCAACAGAAAATCTTTGTAGAGATTGTCACACCCAGTGAGTGTATCTGAGTGACTGAAAGAGCATAAAATAATTCAATTATGCTGCCAGCGTAAAGATTGGTAAAGATACGGACTGCTTTGCAGCAGGGCATGAAGCTGCTCCTGGTCTGCTGGGAAAAGCTTGAGTCCCATCAACTAATACATGCTATTAACCAAGATTCAAGTCTAAGTGCTTAGGAAAAGTTAAGATACTTTCATATATTGCAACATTTTAGAGGTGCACATCATAATGAGCTTAGGATGCAGTTTATGTACTGTCATATAATTTAGTCACGCATCTGTTTTAGGATTTTCCCCTTCACAGCTCCAGGTAGTTCCTTGTTATCATCCAACATGCTGTTTCTGAAATACAGAGTGATAGACAGCAAGATGTTCGAAAATCTCCCCACTTAACAATGAAGCAAGAGCTTTGCTGCTTAAACCAGTTGGAAAAGAAACTTAATGACAGGTTGACGCAAGTAAAGGGAAGCAGGATTTAACCATAAGTGGCTGAACACAAGGTAGAACTAGCAAACTGAAGCGGCAAGTCAGCGCACTCCTCACATGGCAAAGGGATAGCCAGCTTATACAAACGTGTGAGGTTTAACTGCAGAAACTCTCATGATCAAATAGACACTGGAGTAGAGGTGGACCCATCACCACCACCACCTGACACTCCAATGAAAGAATCAATATAGAAAATGTACTGCATTAATTCCAAATTAGTAAAGTTCCTGCTTGCTTGTAAATCAGGGAAATTTAAGGTGTAGTTCTTTTGCCCTGTCTTGGTCACTTAAAATTTGTATTTAATTATGAGCTGATTGTATTGGGCACCCTTCACAGGTGGCTCTAATACATTTTAGCTGGTGATAATATCTACAGGATCTTTTTAATAGATCTTTGTATGCAGATATACGGGTAGACACACACATAATGGTGTTTTAAGGGAATAATATTGTACACAACAAAAATATTATGCTTTATTAATTGTCAAGGTAATTAGGAAGATAAGAACAGTTAGTTATTACACATTTGAACACACACAAAAAAAACAAACCTTCATCCTTCATGTTCAGTTTGAGTTACCACATGTCATCTCTGTGAGCCTGGGGAGTAAACACTGAAATCCCAATCAAAGGCTACCTTAGAAAGGCACAAATTCACAAGTACGCTGCAATAGATTTAAACATTAGTATATATACTTTAAAACAAGAAAACCAAATAAACAAACAAACAAAACTATTGAAACTTGTTATATGTTGTTACATGTTGTTGCAACAGGTTTGTATACGTCGCAGCAAGCTAGTGTGAGTTTGGTAGTTAATCTTTTTGCATTGTGCTGCCACTAAATACCTTCAATTAGAAAGAATGACAAGGATTTTAGGGAGGCTAATAAGCTTCTACTGGGTATGGATCCCACCATTTCCCAGAAAAGAACTGACCATTTCAGTCTCATCAGGCCAGCATCTCCAGCAACGAGAAAAATTCCATCCAGCTCTGTCCTTTCTCTCAACCTGAGACAAAGGATGCCTATGGGACTACTTCAAACTCTGATACCTAAATTTTAGACATTTAAAGTTAGTGTACATAGAATCATAGAATCATAGAATAGTTTGTGTTGAAAAGGACCTCAAGATCATCTAGTTCCAATCCCCCTGCCATCAGCAGGGACACCTCCCGCTAAACCATGTCACCCAAGGCTATGTCCAACCCGGCCTTGAACACCACCAGCGATGGAGCATTCACAACTTCCCTGCACAACCCATTCCAGTGCCTCACCACCCTTACTGTAAACAGTTTCTTCCTCAGATCCAATCTAAACTTCCCCTGTTTAAGTTTGAACCCATTACCCCTTGTCCTATCACTACAGTCCCTCATGAAGACTCCCTCCCCAGCATCCCTAAAGACCCCCTTCAGATACTGGAAGGCTACCATGAGGTCTCCACGCAGCCTTCTCTTCTCCAGAATGAACAGCCCCAACTCTATCATCCTATCTTCATACAGAAGGTGCTCCAGTCCCCTGATCATCCCTATGGCCCTCCTCCGCACTTGCTCCAACACTTCCATGTCCTTTTTATGTTGAGGACACCAGAACTGCACACAATACTCCAAGTAAGGTCTCACAAGAGCAGACCTCAACCTGCTGGTCACACTCCTTTTGATGCAGCCCAGGATACAGTTGGCTTTCTGGATTGCAAGAGCACACTGCCGGCTCATGTTCATTTTCTCATCGACCAACAGCCCCAAGTCCTTCTCCTCAGGGCTGCTCTGAATCTCATCTCCATCCAACCTGTAGCTGTGCCTGGGATTGCTCCGACCCAGGTGTAGGACCTTGCACTTGGCGTGGTTAAACTTCATGAGGTTGGCATCAGTCCACCCTCACAAGTGTGTCAATGTCCCTCTGGATGGCATTCCTTCATGAATGACATTAAGATCATTTCCACTCATGAAGAAAGACCTGAATGCTAGATATTCTTATATCAAGCATAAACTTTCTTTTTTCCCCACTTAGGTACAGAGAGAAAGACCACTGTGATGGGAGAAAAAATGCAGTGCATTCTGGTATGTATGGGGAAAAAAGTAGCACCATAATGCCCTGAGTCTATCCACCAGCATTGCTCTTTCCACATCTGACCTGGATGGTTCAAGATAGTCCAACTAGATCCTCCTGGCCCAGTACAGTGCACTGGAAACAGAAGTAACTTCTCTGAAGCTTTCTACTTCCCAACCAGTTGCAATACTGCCTTGCATCAATGTCAGTGACTTTATTTATTCACTCTATCCAGATGTCATGGTTTAAGGCCCTCAAACTCACGTAGTCGCTTTCTCACTCACTCCCCCCTCTTTATTCCCCAGTCCCGGGGGCATGGGGAGGAGAACTGAAAGAATGTGACTCCCACAGGTTGAGATAAGAACAGTTTAGTAACTAAGGTATAACACAAGTCACTGCTGCTACCACCAATAATAATAATGACAAGGCAAATATAAGGAAAGAATACAACAGCTCACTAACTAATTTCCACCCAATCTGACCAAGCAGTGCCCCCCATCACCTGATACCAAGCTCGACCACGCAGTGCATCCCCACCCTTCCGGGTCTCTGCTCTCCGTTTCTACATCCTGGGCATGACATGCTATGGTATGGAATACGTCTTTGGTCAGTTTGGGTCATGTGCCTTGTTTCTGCCTCCTCCCGGCTTCCCCTCCTCCCTGGCAGAACATGAGGCTCAGAAAGTCCTTTGCCAGCGTAAACATTCTAAGCCATAACTATAAACACTGGTGTTATCAGTGCTGCTTCCTATCCAAAAATCAAAAACACAGTGCTATACCAGCTACTACGAAAAAGAGAAAAATGACTGCTGCTGCTGAGCCCATGACACAGAGCATTATTTAAAGCATTATCCTTCCCAAAAGAAAGCTAAATGCAAGTCTTAACAAGGACTCTGGCCTGAATCTCAGGGGTGAGATTCATATTCTTTTACAGAGGACTTGTAGAACAAAACAGCTTTGAGAGTCTGCATGGACCATGTAGGAGAAAAATCCCATATCAAGTGGCTGCAACAAAACCACCTGAGGAGTCAAGATTCTTTGGATTAGACCTCAACTGGCAGATCTAACCTTGCAAATGACCACAAAAATTGTTACTTCTGCCACCCTGTTCTGTAGATTTATATAAGGACCTTGTTTTGTCGATCCCTTAACTTCTCCTTTTGGTGCTGGAAGTTGCCTAGACCATTGTAGAATTTAAAGACCAATTCCTTCCCATTGCTGTGCTGGGTGTCTGCCATCCTGCACTTGTTTTTTGGTAGGAGACCAGTAACATTCAGCATTTGGGAAGACCCCAAAAATTAGAAACTCTGAAATTTCTAAACAGATAATAAAAGGGTTCCCAAAAGAGAAGTCTAAGCATGGGAAATAAATAAAATACTGAAGAATGTGTACAGGATGACCAAAGATAGCAGCTCAGTACTTGGCAGAGCAGTAGTGTCTGTTTGATACTGCTTCTGATAAATTACTGATGATTATTCCCTATTTGAAGTGTGGTACTGCCAGTCTGGAATCCAGGCTGTCTTGCAAAATAACAACTGATCAGCTCAGGTGGATTTTGTTGATTTTCTTCACTGTCTGCATTTCCACAACATGACATACTTCTGCATCAATGCAAAATGCCATCAGCGTCCTTTTTTCCTGGACAATGGCCTTCATTCACTGCCACAATCACATATTCCTTCCAGTTATTGGCTTAGTTTACTAAACCAGAAGAGGAATGACACTTCCAAACAGATTTTCTCACAATACCAATTTAGTCTTGGATTGGCACAATTTGTGATCAGAGGCAGGAGAATTTCAGCCTAAGACATGAGTATATGCAGCACTGAAGTGAATAGAGCAGAGCAATTAGAATTTTGTGAGTACTTGCTCTTCAGTGAAAGCATATCTTTAATTTAAATTATTATAATTTTATAAGCAACAACTTTCTACAGTACTAAGAGAAGCGGAATTTGTATTAAATGTAGGTAGGTTGGAGGCTAAAATAAATAATCTGGATAAAACTCATTTCTGGAAAAATTAACTTCCACTGATGTAGTTGTTGCATAAAGAGGATTTTGTTATAGTTTATCACATGGCATTTAAGACAATCAATTTTTTGTTAATACTTTCTTACTGAACTCCAAACTGTTACTGTATTATCTGCAAGGTAAAACACCTTCAGGTTCAGTATATGAGGTTTCATGCTTTTGTTGCAAAGCAAAGACTGAGAAAAGCAGATCTGAGAACATTTGGAAGAAACTAGCTCCAGGGAGGTAGTCATGGAAGGAGGATGCAGCTTGCTGAATGACATGCTGAATTCCTACACGACTTAGCGTGGCTCATAGGAAGCACTTCAGACTGGAAGACAAATGGTGAAACTGGTCATGGTTTAGTTCTCAGGAATAACAAATGAGGTAACCAAAAATATGGCAAAAGCTGATGGAGCATGAAGAAGGAAACTCATACTGATAGGAACAGAAGTCAAATAGCTGATATCTCTTCCAAGGAACTGTTTCTCTCCCAGTAGGGCTACTGAATGTAGCTGATGAGAAACTGCTTCGCATCACACACTCATGCAGGAGGCCTGGTAAACAGACTGGGCAAGGTCAAACTATTGGAACAGGATGTGAAATCGGACACTATAAGGGATAACAGCATGTGATAAAATAGCAGCCACATTTAGAGCAGATGTATTGAAGAAAAGCAGTTTGCAGAAAAACAGAGATGAAGCTAAAGGCAGTGGGGTGCATCGACAAAGGAATTGAGTGTAAAACTGTGAAGGTAGAAACAATGGCGTGGACAAAACAGTATCTCTCAATCTCACTGGGGAAAAAAAATGGAAAAGAGGTTTCACTGGACTCAGAAACCACTGTATAATTTCATAAAGAGGTCTGGCTGTTACAGATATTTAGGTAATGATATCAGAAAGAGAGCTTTACTAGTAATCACATAGTTATAGCCTAGATAAAGAATTGCATCTATGTCTTCGATGAATGTAAGTAAGTGTGATGAGTAATTGCAGGGTGAGTTACTTCAAGATGTGATGAGTGGAAGAGTTCTCCACCAAATAGCCAAAAAAGCCCAACAGACTGTATGCTATTTTTACTGGTCTTGGAATTGCTGAAACCATTTTAGAAGATTTGATCATTAAAAATAAAATACCAAAGACTATGTGGAAGAGTATGTGAAATAGGTCTGGATGTTCTTCACTGAAGACAGAGCAATTTTAGAAATTAAGGAAACTAACTGAGTCACCTGATGTTGAAAAGATATATATAATGAGTAATTGCAAATATTACTGTTCACAACTTGATTTTTGCAACCTTTCAAAGAGAAGAATGAGACGTTGACTAAACCCAGACATGGGGGAGAAGAAATCTGTATATATACATATATATAAGGCATTGGTTTAAGAGCAAGTGAGCTAAAGAATACAGTAAAGTGACTGACTGCACACATTTATCATAGAAATAGTAAGACCTCTTGCCTTTAAAGAAGAAGGACTATGGAATGACATTTTGGTCAAAGCAGGAGCAAAAAACCTAGCTAAAGCTAAGACAGCTAGACCAGTTGATACCTTATGGCTGCAGCAAAAGAGTGACTCAGGCTCAGGAGCTCCCTGCCTGCTGTCTTCTCCAAGCTATGGTAATGCTACTGTCAGAAGTACAGTGCGGCTTATTAAAAGAACTGCTGGAAAGTAAGATAAACCGGACATCTTCCTTGCTGTCTCCTTACTAAAACAAGAAATACAGGAAATAATAACAGAGGAAACAGAAGACAACATAAGTTCAAAGGTGCAATTTTCAGCTGGCACTAATGTTCTAGTATTGGATCCCAGGATTTTGCTTTTGATGTGTAGTATGCTGGCTGTTGGACTGGAACTGCTGATAATTACATGGCGTTGATTTTTTTCTGTCTTTCATAGTGCCAAAATTGATTGCTGATGCTCAGAGCTTGCCAAAGTACATGGAGTAAAGGCAAAGAGCTCAGACTTGATAAAATTCTCTCTTCCATTGTTAGCAGTGCCTTCAGTGATGAAGCAATAAGGGCTCAGCCCTGCAGAAGGCATCTTGTGTTACTGCCCACAGTGCCATTGACTGCCACTAGCATGAAAGAATTTGGCTACAAGGACCCCTGTTGCCTCAGGCATTTACCCTTAGAGTTTATCTACATTCCGCTGCTTAAGGGCCGCTCTGCAGATGTAAACCCCACTGGCCTTCTGTTTGTTCAGTGGGATTCTACGAAAATCAAAACAGAGCACAGAGAGACTGAAGCAATGATTTATACTATCCTCATGACTGCTAGCCCATAGCTTCCTGGGGCCCTCTTCCTTGGATATCTCCTACCTATAACACAGAGAGAAAACCTATTATATAGCCAAACATCAGCTTTGCCTACATATTGAAAAACACCTGAGTACAAAACTGTATTTCTTCTTTTCATCATGCATGATTTTCTTTCTGCATCCTCTTGGTTTGCCTTTTTACTTTGCTGTCTGTTTAAGAATAGCCTGGGTTAGAAAGCCAGGAGAGTGTCAGCACATGCTCTGAGCCTCTGATCGAAGAGGCAAGTCACAGCACCACCATAAACAGCCTGATACTTGGAGGAGATTGTCAGCTCTTGAAGTTGTTGAAAAATCATTTGCTGTGCTCAACCGACTGCAAATAAGGAGTGCATTCACTTCTTACCCTTCCCTGTAAGTTTCCCTATGCATGCACAGCCCCGACTCTGGAGTATAGCACAGCTGTTACTTTTTACCACATTCAAACTACACTGACTTATTTAAATATTCTGTAGTTTTTAGATTACCTCATTTTTCTTTATACTAGAGTATCAGGGTTATTTGTAGGGAAGAGAAACAAAGGATACTTACAGCATGCTTCATGGACTAGCAGTTGATTCTTACATGCTCTCTAGTAAGTCCCTCTCATTTCCACCTGCTTTACACATAGCAATGGGTTTTTGCTTCTCTCTGACAGCACCATAGAAGGCAGATAGTTTTGTCTGACCCACACACTTCTATTTGACATTCAAGACTTATGTTGCCATTTTTACTATTTAAAGACTTAGTAAACAAATCCTGACAGTGGAAAATATTAGCAGCACCTATAAGAAGGATATCTTAGGTTAGACACAGTAAGACCAAGTCTGCAAATAGTGGGAGATTCTTGTTCATTGACAAACCTGGGATTCTGGCACTCAAACTTCCACCTGCGTCACACATCTCTGAGCTCAAAATGTTACCAAAATATGAGCCTTATTGTGGTAGAAAATTGTTTTAGATGAATCCACACTGTGAGGTACAGCTCCAGAGATCCGCAGAAGAGCCATGGAGCCCCCTACAATGACTAGCATACCAAAGTCATGTGGCTAACAATAACATCTGGCACCAGTGAGTAACTGATGTCACTTCCATGGCAGTGGAAAACCAAGAGGCTATTCATCTTGATTATAATATTTTTTTAAGCTCCAACAGTCTAAAAACAGATCTGCTTTGTTTTTTTAAAACCAAAATAAGAGGACAGTTCTTGACAGCTAAAGCAGCAGGTGACCAGCAATCGATTCATTTTAAAGGAAGATGACTAATCCTGTCCTGTCACACATGAAAACTATTTCAATATCAAACCAGGAGTCTAATTTGGAGAGACTGCATTATCTTCCAAACACTTGAACCCTGAGAGCTTCCTTCTCTATCTCACACAAAGTTCTCCTTGCATCTTGTGCACAATTTCTGTAACGTGCTTTTTAAAGGATTTTAATATAAACTGCTGTCTTGCACCAGTCATCTGGCTGCAAATGCAGATGTATAAAGCATCATTAATTCTCTGGTGGAAAATGTAGCGGTGGTCACAGTGTGAGCTTCAGTTAGAGATAGGCAAGATGAATGTTTCAGAGGCAGAGGGAGGAAAAAAAAGGCATTTATAATTTTGTTAACTTTATGGAAGTAGAAGGAAAATGAATAGACATGCTAGGTTTTTTCCCTCTTTATGAGGATAGATCACAATGTTACTCAGATAGCTTAACCTTGATGTAGTGGCAGTGAGCAATCTTAAAGCCTCTCACATCTACTTCAGAGGGATTTTGACATTACAGCTCCTCCTACAGATCTTTTTCCCACCTTTTCTTAAGAAAAGAATAATAAAAATAAATTTGCCATATGTCTAAATGCTTCTTCCACCCAGCTATTCTGACCATTAGAAAGACATCAAAGAGATCGTAAAGCACCATACTGGCTAGACCAGCCCATAGATCTGCCATAGGAACTGAGATCATTGAAGCCTTGGAAGTGAGACTACATTGCTGCCCCATCTTTTAGTCTTTCATGAACCACGGAGTGGGAAGATCAGCAGACTTAGCTAAGATTGCTTCAGTGGTTCAAAAGAAGCAATCAAGACAAAAGCTCTATTCCCACCTCCAATGTGCTAGAGGTCTGTGATCATTTTACATGTCACTTAAGTCCACTTAAAACCACTGATGGCACAGAATCTGCCTTGGAAAATCTAAGTGTCTACTCTTCAAAACAGCAAGGCAGAGCAAATCAAGCTGTAGCAAGTGGCTCTTGAGCACATGTAAGATTGTTTTCAACAAGGGGTAAGTGGAAGACTTGAATGGATTTTCACCACAAGAATAAATGGCATATTCTCAACACAAATTGAAAGCCAATCAAAAGGAAAAATAAAAGTTTTCTATAATTCCACTTGAGTAGACATGACAGAAGCTTCACTTCAGATGATTAGTCACTAGCAACATATGAAACAACTGAAAATGGAGTCTGAGACAGATCAGACACTTTTATTAACATGCACAGCAGTCAGCTCTGTCTAAAATTATGCCTTTAGTGTATGCCCAATTTGAATGCAACCATTCAAAACCATCCAAAATCATACAAAACATACAGGAGAACCATTACTTCTAATCCTTTTCCCTTCAACAAATTACATAGTACTTACTTTTGCCATCATAGCTCATTCTGAATGTTTTAATATAATTTTATCTAATCCCATGTAGGCTGGGACCACAGTCCTTGATAAGCAGTTCACAGAATGCTGAATGCTATAACTCAAGGAATGTTAAAGCTTAATGAACTCACACCAGCACCCTGCCTAGCTTTCTGGCTTCCTATCTTGATTTGGTGTTCAGCAGCACACACAGAAATCCGAAGAGTGAAACTGCACTTGGAGGAAATTATCTGTTTAAGGAAATTATATATACTCAGAGTCACATCATTCTTGTTATCTTTACAAAACAAAACAAAAAAGGAGGAAATAGAAGAACAAATCATTGAAAGAAACCAAGCAACAACATCAGCTCAGGGAAAAAAATATTTCTGGAGATTAGTGTGATGCTTGAAATAAGACTGGAGCAATAGAAGAGTCAGGAGTACCTGTAAGCTCAAGAGCACATAAGCATTGTTTCAACAGCTTCAAAGCATCATCTTAGTGCCATAAAAATCCATGAGCAGAGCACAGTCCAAAACCATTTGTGAGATGAAGCGCTCTCAAAAGAGAAGGCAACATCCTTCAAGCCCAAAAGTGGTTGCTTTTAGAAAAGTTATTATTCTGGCACTCATATTTTCCGCTTGAAGCTAGTGGCTACCTGAATATAAATAGAAGCTAAGAAAAGAGAGGTTGAGTGTTCATCCTCCTGCTTCACTCTCCCTTGCTAAGCTTTGTCTCACTGCAGCAGGATTTCAGAGCTGTGAGTGGTACATGGTTGTGTTCTTGGTGCTTCAGGTTATGGAGCAAGTGAAGTATAAAATGATAACTTAGACCGGAAGTCTGCTATTGCTGTGAAAGTGTCTCACATTTCCATGTTTTTTTAAGTCTAACAAACAGCAGCTGGCTTTTGAATAAAGAACACTATACAGCATTTAAATAGCAGATCAAATGTAATTATGTCTAAGTTGGAACAATTATATGAAAATCATGCTATAAAGAAAGGAGGCAAAGCACTCAGCCATCTCAAATGAATGAAAATGCCAGAAGGGACCTAAACCTTCATTACAGACTGATGACCTGCTAAATTACATTGCCAAAGCACAAGCAAGCCCATCATTGACAGACTAATTCCAGCCTACCTCTCCGGAGAGATGAGAAATCCTTCTCTCAAGTCCATACCCATAAAACAGATTAAAAGAGCAATGAAAATGAAAAGCTTCACAGGGATCTGCTGGACCTTACTGGCACTGCACCAGAACTTGATTAAAGAGGTTACAGGGAGCTCAATATTTCTCCAGTTGTCTCAGCAGAGAGAATCTAATAAGAAATGTAATAGATTGAGAACAAGGAAATGAGGATGCTCACTGACCCATTAACTCTTGGTAACCAGTTATTCTCTTTCAAGGTGTAAGTGCAAAGCGGTTCACCTTGCCTAGCAGGAATGCAGATGAGGGTGTCACTGGGTGCAGAGGATGGTGGGAGTGGGAAGCACTGCTGGAGTACCTCTGCAACAACCAGGGAACCCAAGGAGAGAAACCCGTTAGCTAGACCTGGCTTTGCGGCAGTGTGAGGCGCTGAAATCAAGCTGATTAACTCAGCTGTGAGTCAGGGATCTAATTAATGGAGCAGCACTGAGGGAAAATGGTTATCTGATTTTTAAGACAGGAGCAACACCATGATGGACTGTAGCTGAACATGCACACTCAAAACTTTCTTGGGGTGTGCGATATGTACTAGAGCTGGTTTACTGCTCTGGTTCCTTCCATAGACTTGAAGCAAATCTTTTAACTTCAGTATTTACAGATTACATGAAATACGGACATGAGGTCTACCTACCTTTCCAGGTTGTAGTGGTACTGATAAGCTTGGTTGTGACAGTTTTACCAGCAGACCAAGCAGGGCCATTGCAAAGCTTCATTGGCTAAGGAAAAGGTCTAGACCTCTCTTGAGCAGAGAGAGGTTGTACAGTACTTTACACACCTATGCTGGCTTCTGCTCTGGCTGCAGGGATAATCAATCATCCCAAAGGGCTAGCCTAAGAAGCAAGGAGCAAGCCTAAAGCAATGACATACAAAGGCTGAGAAGATCAGTTTGAAAAGGTAGGTTCCCTAAGCAGAGACGATATAGGAAACAGGCAAAATCCCTCATTTTTGTGAAATGCCACAGCTCTTCACAGGCCTTGAGTAAAGGGATCACAGTATCACTTCCCAGAGACTTTCATCCACGTGAAGATAAATGTCTTGTTCCTTAGCTGAATGTGTATGGAGTCATAAAAGTAAAGAATCTGTTCACATTTTTTTCCTGTGATCTAATTGTCACGGGTTAGGAATTGAGGGGTAGTTTGTGCATGCAAACTCATTGAAGCATTTCCCCTTTGTTTGGTAGCAGGCAGGCAGAGAAACATAAAGAGATGCTCTGCAGGGAAATACAAAAACTAGAGCCGAAGAGAAGCCTTAGTCCAGAAGCTCTAAGATTCAAATGGATAGAGCTTGTCTGATAGTCTGCAGAGAAGTACAATCAATATTGATTGCTCAGGGTTAACCCTGTTTGCAGAGAAATAATAGGACAAACATGGTTCTCCTGCCACTGGACCTGAGAGCAGGATGCCATGGTGCCACTGTTCTTGACCTAAGCAGCCTGGGCTGCTGGACTCTGGGGCAGAGGAGAGCAGACGTCTGCATGAGTTTAAATGGCATCAGCCTGGATCCAGAAGGACTAATGAGCTCTGCATTAGTGCTAGCCAGTGATTATTCCTTCCTGCACTTCTGCATTGTACTCCTGGGAATTCTGGAGTACAAACTGTGCTCATGGTTAATGGTTTAGCTTTGCTGTCAAAACCTACACAGACATGGCTATGGGTTAATGATTTATGTATCTAGGGCTTGAAAGTAAATGCATTTTTCTAATGTACTGGCCCTGTTTCTCAAAGTTGATTGTAAGTTTGAAAGAGTTTAAATGAGAAGTGTTTTCTTTATACAGTCTCTGACAAAATCAGTCTTCAAAGCACACACCAATAAAAGGCATTTGGTCACCCCAAGTGACTGTGAAAGGAGCAGCCCCACCACAGCATTCAAATCATACTCAAGGCAACATTGGCTCTTGTGCTGGGACTGATGTAAAGCTGTAGTACCCATGCAGGCAGGTGTATCTGCATAGAGCTGTGGTTTATGAGAGTACAGCCTCTACATGAATTGCAAAAGTCAAATGCAGGAAAGGCAGGAGTGAGCATTAGCAACTGAATCAGGCCCCTTTTACTCCACAAAACAACACATGCCCAGGTGCTATCACCATGGCAATGATATCATTAGCACAGCATCTGTCACAGAGGAGCATGGTATCTTCATAATGAAACAAGTGCCCTGATAGCAAAGTGTGCTAAATGACAAACACATGAGGAATCACATTTCAAAGGGTTCTGGTTTAAATCAGACTTGTGCTGGAACATTTTCCTGGATCCCGACACCAGACAGGATTGCTGGGCAGGAACAGGAAAAGTCTGACATGCGCAGGCTCAGGCTGATTTTAGGCTGTTATTGCTCCTAGAGATGAGTATCTTCTTTTAAGTGATGCAAATATGATGATGTTTTCTTTACCATCCTGCTTTGATATGCAAGGCTTGATCCAGACAGCCTTCAAAAACTTAAAAAAGAAATAGGAATTTTCCTGTCAATGCAATGGACTTCGTTTCATGCCTTTACATGGAATTTTCTAGCCAGTGACTGTGAAACAACAGAGAAACATGTTACTCTGCTTCATATACTACTGTGATTCTTTTTTTCAACTGGAGACAAAACAGCAGCACTTTCAGATTGAGTTAATTGCTCATTAAACATAATTAATTCTTTTTATTTGCCTCCAGAAATGATGAGAAAACTTTTAATTTCATTAATACACCCTCACTTCAGAAGGATCAGAATGTGCGCCAGCTCTGTGTCTTTTGAATAATAAAATCAGCATATCTGGTATGAAAACATAGATTACAGCAGTTTAATTAAGTGAGTTCTGGAAAAAATTAACAAATATCAGAACAAATGTTCATCATTAAATGAAAAGCATTTTATTTGGATAGTTATATACTTGGCAGGGGAAGACATGTCCCAGACAAAAACACGTTTCTTTCTGCTATTCTTAGAGTGACGCTGTATTTAAAGGTGCAGGCGAGATGGGGTTTTATCACAATATTGGGCTAATCAACTGTAGCCTGAAGTAGGAGAGAGAGTATATGGTACCTACTTAGAAACATCCCCTCTTTCTTCTCTACATGCATATCCAATCTCACGAAATCTCTCATTTGCTTTCCAGCACAGCTGAGGAAGCCAAGTTGCTTATGTAGGAAGGGACATGAGTATTATAATTCAAGCTAGTGAAATTCAGATTGCTTATCATGGAGGACTTTCAAGGCACTGGCATTTGGTTTCATCCTACATCACAAAAGAAAAACAAAAAATACTTCCATTTGACAATTCATACATATTTCGTTTCAACTGTCTCAAACAAATGACTGTGCTAATAAAGTCAGACTGAAATGTTACAACCTTTGATCTAACAAATATTTTGATAGTTTGTCACAAATATTTTGACACATCCATAGTGTGCAACCATGATTCAGCTCATTTCTTTCAAATAGCATTTGCTGACAGAAAGCTGTTACATTTACAGTTGTTGACAAACTGATTAGAAATTAACTGGTTAATGGTGAGGGAACAAACGTATTTCTCCACTAATGGCATATGTCCGAGTCCTGGGATGCTTAAACTTCACCTAGACATAGAATAAATTTGGTGATAGTGTTGTTTCTGCACACAAGCAATTGGGCTCTCTCTGGACCAATATGAGTGGACTTAGTGAAGTTGTGAATGCTTCATTCGTGGCAGTGTTCAATGTTGGACATAGACTTGGTTTAGTGTGAGGTGTCCCTGCCTATGGCAGGGGGGTTGGAACTAGATGATCTTAAGGTCCTTTCCAACCCTAACTATTCTATGATTCTATGACTTCTCCAGAAGGGATGATTGTTCACATCATCCTCTGCTGCAACAATGAGCTCCCCATCCTTGACCAACTACCTTCTCCTAGGGTAGCTGTGAAAAGAGGACTAAAGAAAAGGAAGGAAAAGCATATTTAATCTTCCCTAAGTATCCAAAATATCCTTACTTAACGTTCAAGTTTCTTACTGCCTCAGCAAAGTCTTTCAAAGGCACATATTCCAAAAGGGAATTGACTGCAATTCACTCCTCCCTAGTCTGTGTTGGATTTTGGTGTTTTGTCCCCTTGTTTGTTTGCTTACTTGGGTATAGATGCATTACTTTTACATTTTAAGGTCCTCAGGGTACACGGCTATTATCTGTCACACCCTATTTACCACAAATTTTTCTGGCCATCTGCAGTGTTAAGTGACAAAGAAGACTGTAACAGCAAAGTCAGCTGAAGAGAAAAGGAGCTTGCAGATGGCCAGAGAATAAGTTTGGACAAAGGAAGAGTGAGAAAGGATGCAGAGGAAAAGTGAAGACAGCAGGTAGTGAAAAACTCCTTAATCCTGGCCTACCAAGTGGGATATTGGTCCCTTACGGTGACGTAGGGTGCTCAGCTCCAGCAGAGGCATGGGAATAAGAAAGGCTGTTGTATAACTGAATCTTTCACGAAGGAAACATTGGTGAAAGTCAAGCCACATAGGCACTTCCAACTTTCTACCTGGAATAAATGACGATACTAGAGGCATTCACTCATGCCTCCAGTCTGGGCACTTAATGCAGGTGCCCAAGCTGGAAGGGCAGTTAGCACAGGTTGCTTTTGTGGAAGAAAGGAGAAAACTTCCAGTTGGGGGCCCCAAGCTGGAAGGAATGAACTAGAGCCAGCCTGCCAAGTGGACAGCACCCACCTTCCACAGCATAGGCACTGATATCCACAGCCATGGGTAGCACTGCCCAGTGCAGAAAGCAGAAACTGTAACTGGAATTTTATCCACAGCTGAAGGACAAAAGCATGAGGCTTTAAGAAAGGGAGACTCTTGAGTGTCCCTTGCAGGAGCTAGCAAAGCCAGGTCCTAATCTCTATCAGTGCTCTTGGGTGCATTAAATTAACATGATCAATTGGTAACGCAAAAGTAATAGGATGAATTGAAGCACTATTCAAGTTTAAGTGCTGGGAAATCACCAGACTCCTGAGAAAAGAAATTAGAGATTATCTTAAACAAGTCTTTTAAAGGCCACTTTTTTTTTAAATCACCACTTCTCTTTCCCTCGGCATGGTTGCTAGGTAATGTGTACATAATGTCAGGCTCAGATGCGATCTGATTGCTCCCATGTTGTCATTGCATACTTGGTATTAAACCATAAAAAAGAGCAAAGGATGAGAAAAACCCTCCAAAACAAAGGAGTTAAAACACTTGGGGGGGGGGGGGGGCGTAATTCTAATTAACAGACCCCAAATAGTAGCAGCAGTGCAGAAACAGATCTGGCCACGCCACTGGGAGAGAACATATCTGTTCTGATCATCTATTGTACCACTGTGAAACACAGTGGGACAGAATACAGTTCTGATTAAATCAGCATCTAAGGTAAGGGAGATGCACCCTAATTAGCCTATTCTGAATGGTAATAGGCAGGGATAATCAAGACTGGAAGCTGCACTGAAAACAGCTGCTCAGAAACGACTAGAACAAATATCAAAATGAGGAAATCTGTGGAAAAACTGAGAATGATGAGGGGAAAAAATGGTAATGAATCAATAATCATTGGTCTGTATCTAATGATTCTCAGCCCAAAGGAACACACTTTTTACAGCATTACAGGGAAACCAATTAAGAGAGGTCACTTCACCCAGTGTTGGAAATGAAGCTGCCTCTTGTGTATCTGGTTGATAGCAACAATTACCAACAGTACAACAACAATAATACAAACTGCTTAGGTCTGGAACTATATAATACTATAAAATCCATCTGAAACATCTGGTAGGCAGGTCTCTCAGACTTGGTAAGGTTTGATTAAGAAGGCAGGTTTGAGTTTATTCGTTCAAAAGCTGTGCTGGTAGGAGCCAAATTCTCTGAAGTGTGCAACGCAGAGGTGTCTGTGCCTGAACTATTCTCCCTGGCTCCTCTTACAGATAGCAGAGGGAAACAAGTACTTTCAGCACAGAATTCATGTGATCAATGACAGATATTTATTTTAAAATGAGATTAATCACATCTTAAAATTATAATCATATCATGGCTATAAAGGGAGCCTTGGCAAGCAGTTTTAATGTGAGCATCTTTACTGTAAATGTATTTATTTATGTCAGATGAAGGCTACTTGATGTATATAGACACTAGATGCTGTGTGCAAGACAGCAGAACTTGCTGGGTTGATTTAATCTTTTATTTTAATGAAGACAAAAAAAAATGTAGAAAAATTAATGTGTCTGGAAGATAGTAAATGATATGCTTTTCTGGTAACCATTTCCACTAGCATGATCCTTGGCAACATGGAAAAATTACTCTTTTCGTAAAGCTTTCGACTGGTTTTGAGAGTTACTCTTTTCTCTGAAAAAGTTTTTCTAAAAAACACTTTCCTAAAAAAAGTTTCATCTTTTTTCAAGAATACTAAAGGGAATTTGTAATTGAACATAAATGAACAATTATACTCAACATTCAGAAGAAGCAAAATTGAGCACCTAAGTGTTGCCTCCAAGTAGGTGATTCTGAAGATGCAACCAGAAGTACAACAGAAAAAATCTTCCACTAACTCATCAACAACTTCAGTGACATTTAAACTTTCATATTCTTTTACATTTACAAGGAAAACTTTTATAGTAGATGGATAATTTGTGTGCTAAATATATAGCTATATATATTGTCCAGGAGTCTTTCTAAAATGGATAAAATTCATTATACCTAAAGACATGATAAAACCGAACCATAATCTGTAAGGTAGGATGTGATGAGAAAGCAGATACAATGCAATTTGGAAGTCTGTCAAGAAACAGTGCTATGGAGACCTAGCAGGATTTTTTAAAATGCATTCAGAACAGATGGTATGATAGGTCCATGTCCTCTACGCAAGAGAGATCAGAAACTGGAAGAATCGTGTATTTTCAGTTCATTAGATTAGGACCATCTGGCTGTGGTGGGAGATTTTGAACTGAGCAAATCCAGGTCTTCACAGAGCCCTCAGGAGCCAAAGCATCTCAGTTCTCTCAGTTTTTTACAATGAATCCATGTGAAGTTACAAGTTCACCTTTGCCTCATTTTGCCAATGAATTCTGTCGGTCTATCTACTGCATACTGCATTGTTTCCTTGCACTTGGTCCATGCAATTAGCATTATCATTAAAGAGCAATTTGCCAGTCAGATTCTACTTTACCTTTTTAAAGTACTTTTGCAAGCTTTCTTTAATCACTTTTTTCCTGACAAAGCCCCTGGGACTCTTGTCATCACCATTTCACAGATGCTGCCACCATTCTCTAACATACACAGAAATGAAGTGACTTGTTCAATGTTACAAGAAAAACCAGTGCCGGAGCTGGGACTGAAATTCAGGAGTGTCTCTCATCTTCTTCCAGAATGATGATCATAGTTTTTCCTTTTCCTGTTTGAAAATCAAGCAGGAGGAAAGAAATTAAAATCATAGTCAGCATTGAGGGCTGATTCACTAGCAATATGAGAATTGTAAAGATATGAGGAGATAAGGCTGGTTCTATGCATAGAAAATGCCATGTGACCCTTGGGTTGGGTGACTTGTATCTTATCTAGTTTAAGAGCTGACATTCAGTGGTAGGTTGTAGACACAACTGCAAAATGCAGCTCAACAAACCTGGGGGTATAGCACCATTTGGGATGCCCTAGGATTTCTGAGATACCTGCATGAGGCTGACCTGTTCTGCAACATTAGCGTCAGCACATCACCAACAGACTCTGAAAGAAGCCCCTGTTGGTCTTGCTCATCAAGAATAGCTGCAGTCCTGGAGCCACTGGAGAGGAAGAGCTTTAGTCTTTCCAGGAAATTTGGAGGACAGGTGACAGGAAGGGTGACAAAAGCCTAACCAGAACAGCCAAGTATAGGACATAGTAGATGAAAAGAGGAAGCTCTACCCAGGAGATAGAGCAGTGGTCACCTGCTGGGACAAGTGCATCTCCTCCTTGCATGCATCATGTGAGTCACTTTGGGCCAAACCAATGAAAGCAATTTTGGCATCTAGAAACCATCCCCAGGGAAAGCTAGAATTCAGTGTCTCAAAACAGGATTCACAGTAGTCAGCACACTAAGTTGTCGGCAGTGCACAAAATCACCTAGTAGGAAACTCCAAAAGGATGGAAGTATCCTCCTTTAGACATAGGTACCTCCATGAAGCCAGGATCCTCACCAGGAATCCACACAAAGCAGCTGACAACTGCACCAGTCTTTTAGAAGAGGCTGGAGAGCAGAGTCCTGGACATTTCCATAAAGGATGGGAGTCTGTTGTCCCTTGCCTGGGAAGCAATGGGCCACAGTACCGCCATGAAATAGTGCAGATTCCCATGTTTCTCTCTTTCCAAGACAGAGTCTCAGGCACAGAGCTAAAAGTAAGCAAGAGAAGAAGATAACATCCTTCATTTTTGCCTTTGTTATAGAAATATGAGGTCTCTGGTGCTGGAAGATGGGAGCACAATAGAGACTTACCCTGTGGCCCAGCAATTTCAAGGACCATGTGCAGAGGGGCTGTCTGGGGCTCCAGCTCCAGCTGTGCATTCTGTATGAAAGTATCCTGGACAAAACTGTACGTTGGGTGAGACGCAAGGACTGAAACCTGGAATGCTGCTGAGATGAATCATAGCTTTGTCTGCACAAAGTCCCCGTGGTACTGGAGGTTTGAAAATTAAATCCCCACCCTAACCCAAAATCATCACTGCAACTGTGACCCACAGCTCAGATCTGCCCATCCCAAATATGGTCCTCCTCACAGATCTCCCAAAAACCATGACACATGCAGTGTTTGCTGCACGTAGGAGATGCACAAGCAGCCTCACACAGCCTCTGTCCGGCAGACAGAGGTGATCTCAGACATACACAGGGTCTTAACTCATCCCTCAGCAATCTGTACATATCTGGAAATAACAACTATGATGCTGTAACTATAGTGATCTAAATAACTTCAAGGATTTTAGCATGCAGAAACACAAAACCTTCTTCAGGTCTTATTAAGTCACTCTCTTCTTCTCCATTGCTGTACACAAGTGTGTTGTCATCCTTGGAATATACCAGGTAAAAATTGAGATTGATGATCCGTTTTCAATAAATCACACATGCTAGTGCAACAATTGGTCTGAAGGCCAATGTTGCAGTGCTCTGGGACCTCTGCAAAATTATCTTGTATAATCACTGGATAGTAGCCCAGGAGAATTTTTATTTTGGCTAGGGTTACAATAATTCTTTTTGAATGATGGATTGTCTACATTATACAGTTCATATTTCTTACAGAACTTTTGCTCGTAAATCAAGAGGGATACCGCCTCTTATGTACTTCACCTGATAAAACATAGATTAGTCTGCAGGAAGATTTTTGGAAATCACATGAAAGTTAATCTATGTTTCTTCTCACCAGCCCTATTTGTTAAAAAAAAAAAGTGCAAGTAGGATACATCCATTAAAAAGGTATTAGCACAGGGGTATTTCTTGGAGTCAAAGCGAGAGATTATTTTTCATATATAAGTAGGCAACTACCTGGTTCAGATTGTAAACTGCTACTGAGGTGCAAAGTAATGTCCTAAATGTCCTACTTACTGAAATCCTATCAAAACGTAGGTACGTTTGCTTCCCTAGAGTTTATTCAATATGGAGTGTAAACCTGTAATGTTGTCAGTATGTGCTGATACAGCACAGCTTGCACACACCTTGCAAAATCAGTGAGTTATAATTACAAAATGAGGGTACCCAGCTCAGCATGCAAGGCTGCTGTAAGAAAGCAGAGATTAATGCAGTTTTACTTCTAATGTGTGTAAGCCGTCCAGCCCTCACTTAAGGCATCTGAGTCTCATTTTCACCTGCATCAGTTACTGCCTCCAATTTGGTGTAAATCGGGACCAAAACAGACGCAAGCAAGATCTCTCAGGAGCAGTTCTTTCAGCAGGAAGGAATATAAAGCCCACTTGTCAGGCAGGAACTCTTGCCTGCCCTCCAAGAAGCTTGCTCTGAACAACTTCCCTGGTGTCATAAGTTTCCAGCTTTCAACTGTTGATACTTTTCACACACAGTTGAGACAGCGAGTGAGGCTCAGTCTGGTAATCTCTGCAATGTGCAGCCAGCTGAGTCAGGCTAGGAAGATTACCAAGGGTCTTTCATGGGCACCGTCAAGCATATGATCTAGCAAGGGTTCAGGATGGAGGAATATAGAGAAGAGGGGATGGCAACCTCTGGGAAAGAAAATAGCAAAGGAGGAGAGGATATGCTTTGAAGGAAAGGAGATAAAGGAGTCCCTGGAGTGCCATAGCAAAGGATATTCACAGAGGATAGGACAGAGTGATGCCAACCATTGCAGATCAATTTTTCGGTGGAATCAGTGGAGTGATGTTAATTCACAAGAGCTGTCACATGTTCCAGGAAAATATTATGGGATGCAGTATGCTCACGCTGCTAATCCTTACTCTGTCAGCAGCTCTGAGGACTGAAGCAGAGGTCATTCACACAGTAAAGCAATGAATCACAGTGGCTAGAAGCTAGGAAGAGCATACTAAAGAAGCAGTTCCATTCTTCCTGAAGGACATAATGGAGAGATAATAGATTTCCTGAGAGGCCCAGTCAGAAATTATAGAAGAGCACATTTCCAATTATCTACTCATCTAAAAGGTGACTAGTGGGTGTCACTCACAATCAGGCTCACAGAAACAGCGTACTGTGTGTTTGAGCATGACATTTCTTGTTAAATTCAGGTAACAGAAGCTGAAGCACAGTGTTCATTCCTCCCTGGAAGCATACACTTCTAATTTTTTAGGTGCAAAACATGCCCAAGTACAGTAGCTCCTACCACCCAGGCCCATGGAAATTTCTTTGTATGCAAGTTTGGGAATAAATAATACTGTGGGAATCACTGTATCTTTTCTAATACAATTTGCTACTGCAGGGAATAGTTCACATTTGCTCCCCTGATCTCTATGAATCTTGAGGAATCTGTACCAGCCACAGGACCACCAACCTCTGCTCTGGCTCTTAGAATTCAATGGAATTGTGAAAGAGGAAGGGGAAATATTTGGAAACAGGAAGTTTCTGGTAACCTTCCCTGTCTTTATCTCTCATGATTGCCAGTTTCCTGGTCAATTTGAAAAATAGTGTGTACCCCAGTGTTATTGTATGAACCTCTCCAGGCTTGTCATGTATTAAGCGTTCAAGTCCTGAATGTATGTGTTCCTGAAGACTCTGTTAGAAAGAAAGTAATCTCCAACCTCATTTTTTTACATTCTGCTCTTCTCTATCTGATTGTGGAAAGAACTGGACCAGGTATTTATTTGACTTAATTACTTTCTGTGTGGTGTTGTAGCTATTTACACACACAGAACTGTAGAGTCAAACACTACATGCAGCACAGGATCCTACGTAAACTTCTCTTAAGAGTCAAAATTTCAGGACTGAATGTAAATAGAAGTGTTCACCAGAGCACAAATGCTATCAAGAATCAAGTAGAGAATTAATGAACAAAGTTTTCCTCAGAGAATTAAGTAAATGGCAAAATGAATAAATGACAAGGGTGACATTTTAATAGAGAACTTTCTTTCTGAGTCACAGCTGTGGGTTTTGAATTGTGTTGGGTTGATACTGAAAGGGTGTTGATTATTCTAATTTCTCAGCCACATGTGCTATTTAACACACTCATTTAATGTGTACATAAGCTATTTTCTTATTTTTTTAAGATGTGATTTTTTAGATTTCTTTGCAGTTTTTCACTCTCCTAAGTTAGCAGATGCTCTTGAAAACCACTAATTTGTTGGAGTTTTTTTAACACTGAAGAGGAATACAAACATAGTATTCATCCTGAAAATAATTGTGAGGTTTTCCACTAAGCAGGAGAGGCTTTCCTCTCATTTCTGCATGAATTTATTATTTGGCTCTGGTAAAATGGATATACAGTGTGTAGATATGCTAGACTTCTTATGTGTTCTTTCCACCACTGGCAATTTACTCTCATTTCAAAGCATTGCTTTAAGTTGTTATCCAGCATAGAATCATAGAATAGTTTGGGTTGGAAAGAACCTTAAGATCATCAAGTTCCAGCCCCCCTGTCATGGGCAGGGACACCTCCCACTAAACCATGTCACCCAAGGATATGTCCAACCTGGCCTTGAACACCGCCGGCAATGGAGCATTCACAACTTCCCTGGGCAACGTATTCCAGTGCCTCACCACCCTTACAGTCAAGAATTTCTTCATCATATCCAATCTAAACTTCCTCTGTTTCAGTTTGAACCCGTTACCCCTTGTCTTATCACTACAGTCCCTAATGAATAGTCTCTCCTCAGCATCCTTATAGGCCCCCTTCAGATATTGGAAGGCTGCTATGAGGTCTCCAGGCAGCCTTCTCTTCTCCAGGATGAACTACCCCAACTTTCTCAGCCTATCTTCACAAGGGAGGTTCTCCAGTCCCCTGATCATCCTTGTGGCCCTCCTCTGGACTTGTTCCAACAGTTCCATGTCTTTTTATGTTGAGGAAACCAGAACTGTGCACAATATTCCAAGTGAGTTCTCATGAGAGCAGAGTAGAGGCGCAGGATCACCTCCTTGTGGGGCTTGAGGCTCCCTCAGTGGCTCTTGCCGGTCGGAACTGAGGCTTCTGGATGCAGGATTTCCCCCCTCTCTGGGGTTGAGGGCTCCTCTCTGGAGCTGCTCACCTTGGCAAATGCTGTATACAGCTGGACCTCACCTAAGATCCCAATTAGCGATACTTGCTTTGCCCCATAGCTTTTTATCATGGCACCTAAAGTTGAGTATTTATTCCAAATGGAGATTAATCACTTGAGGTTTAAGTTTATTTTATTACAAACCTTGTGAGATCAGAAATAAAAGACTCATTAAAGTTCACTGTTGTGACTCCAAAACTGCTGTGTGCCTTTCACTAGTGGATCTTCCAGTTCAAAAAATTAAAGGGAAAGGGAGAAATGCAGATGTTCTTAAGTGTTATTCTTGGTATGCTGCTTTAGTCAACTCCGTGTTGCTTTGCACAGAACTGGACCACAAACATACCACATATAACTATGCCCATGGGGAATAAAAAACAGCTGTCAAATATTGCCAAACCTTTTTAAGGAGTTAAGGAGACTGCATGGTGGAGAAATGGTCTTGAAAGATGTTCCGCTAACAAGCCTCAGGAGCTAAATTTTATTCCACCTTGGAGAGTCAATAACACTGAAATTATTCATAGCATAGCCTGTATCTCAGTACATCATTATTAAAATAAACAGCTGATTCCCAGTAGAAATAATATGGGAATGGCACTGATTGATTCATTTGTAATGTCTTCTCCCAAAGACATGTTGGAGGTCAAAATTTGCTGAAATCAATCTATGTCTGAACAGTGCAATTCAATCAGCTGTGTGCTATAGGTGACCAATAGCTGGAAGCAAGGATCACAAAGAGAAAGGAGGACTACAGAATAGCAAACATTGAAAGGGTCTGCTCAGAAACCTTCTGCTTTACTGTCACACTAACAGCTATGGTTACTAAAAAGCTTGAGAAAAAATGGTAAATACACAGATAGATACCAGTGGAGAAATGAGGACCCCCCTGATAAACATTTCTAAAATCAGGTTGTTCTAGCAAATTTTCTATGCATCTGCTTAACAGTGAAGCACATATGCATGTCACCTGATAGCTTAGAGGACCAAGAGCAGTTAAGGACAAATAAATACAATGCCCTGCATCTTGCTACTAAGCACTCCTTTAGCATTAAAGCAGTCCAAGGGACCTAATAGGATAAATACAGTGGGCTCAGAAATGCTATCCCCACTGTCTTACAGGAGAGCAGAATTCGCACTTTTGAACCTTGCGGCATGCTGACATGTAATAATGCAGCTTTCATATCCACTAAGAAACTGTTAGTCATTCAATTCCTCTTTTTAGTCACTTTAAGACCAAGTTACATGTTGGTCTTTCACAACTCAGATGTTACCAATAGCATGTCTAGTTATCTGCTTGAGATGCCCTCTCTCACAGAGGGAACGTCTACACTAAAATTCCATACACATTCAGCATACAAGGAATGCGAGTAATGATGAAGAGGTTTGCATTGCTAGCCAGACCTTGAGTTTTTGCTGGAGTGTGGGTGTTGTAGATAATAATGAGAAAATTTTGTTGCTATTTCCTAATAAGTAGGATCGGTGCCATTAGTGAGGGTGTTCTTTACTACTCCTACAATTTATCCAGTCTGAGCGTTGCACAGGATTTAGTTATGTCTCACTTACTCAGTGGTCAGGGAATTGAACTAACATCTTTAGCTCAGTGATTTTTTGGCATGAATAATGAAGTTTCAGGAATCCATATGTTTTTTTCTAATTATCCATTCTCTTTATTATTCAGCCACTGTCTGATCATCCATTTCAAAAAAATCTAGCTCAACATTGAGGGGTAGATTTAAGTTACTTCAGGTTAACTTGAAAAAAGAAATCTCACTGGCAAATTATACATTTATTAAGATAAATTAAAAGTGAAGTCATGTGTCATGTGAAAGGTTGCAACACACGGCTGAGAAATTCTTTCATCGCTTGTTGCAGTTCTCTCTGATACTTCATGCCTATCTGGGACACATTCCCTCCAAAACAGCAGTTCCAGTCAGGAAGAAAGAAGGGATGCAAGGGCTTTACTGGTAGAGATAGAGTCGTGATCATCCCACTCAGTGTTTGCCAGGCTGCACCTTGAGTACTGTGTTCAGTTCTGGACCCGTCAATTCAAGAAAGATGCAAATGGACTGGAGAGGCTCCAAAGAAGGGTCACAAAAATGAGGAAAGGGCCGGAGAACATGCCTGTAAGAAAAGACTAAAGGAATTAGATATTTTCTCCCTGGAGAAGAGAAGGCTCAGGAACACTTCATCGCAGTTTTCCAGTACTTTAAGTTTGGCTATAAAGAGGAGGGAGGCTCCCTTCTTCACAAGGAGCCACGTAGAGAAGAGTAGGGGCAATGGGTACAAGTTACCCTAGTACTCATCTAGGTACTAGGCTAAGTTTCATCTTGATATAAGAAAGACATTCTTTACAGTGAGATCAATTACTGGAGCAATCTCCCCAGGTATATGGTAGACTTCCCATCACTGGAGGTTTCAAGATTCAACTGTACAGGATGCTAGATGATCTCATCCAGACTTCCTTTCCCATTAATAGTTGGACCAGATGACCTTTCTAGGACCCTTCTAACATGCTGTTTTCTGATTCATGAAGAAACAAATAACGAAAGGTGCTAATGTATGGCTCTTTTCTTAAAAAAATTAAATTGGGATTGCCACATTTTCACAGACAGGGAATACAATCGCAGGTTATTCGTAGAGGCTTTAGACATGCACATTTGCCATAAAAACAATCTCCCAACCCAGGCTCTGCAAAGTCTCCCTTATACTGAAGCTTTGCTGGAGCTGTGGAGACACTGGTGTTTCTTCCATACTTTCGTGCCAGATATTCACAGGGTCTGATTTTAGGCCCTTATACATAGCACAGTTTAGAGCCCCTAAGCAAGGATCTCACTGCTACTTGTCTTCAGGCAGCCTCTGTAGAAGACTCTCTCTCTCCTCCAGCAGATCTGCAGAGTTTGCTCACCTGCGTCTCCACTGTAGGTCTCACAGGAGCTGTGCACTGAAGTCAAGCAACTTTCATCAGCAGCTTGTGTGGGTTCATGAAGCTTTGCCTCTTCCCTTACACTGAGCCTCTGCCACGCTGCATAATGTGGTTCAGTGTGTCTAATGATGACTGACAGACTGCTTTTTTACTGAAATGTGAGATGAAAAATCTGACATGCTGCCCTATAACAAACTGGGTGTGAAAGACTTGAAGATGTTAGAGTGCATGGTGGAAATAATTTATGAAAAAGTACAACTCATGAACACTGCCGCCACTGATGCAGAATACAGAGTGCTTTCTGGATATGTGACATCTTCATCTTCTACACATGAAAGGATTTACCAAGTAACACAGATGTAGAAGGTGATGACTGGTGTTGGAAATGCGATGAAAGTAATTGCACATGTCACAGTTTGCATGAAAGCAATATCTAATCCAAATCTATTCCATTAGCCTCATTGCAGAATATCTAGAGGCAAGATGTACCCAAAATGAAGAAGGGACACAAAAGCAATTGTCAGGACACAATAGGTTACATTCAGAGAATTGCAGAATTGGCAAAACTCCAATTACATTTGACGAGGAGACAGAAATGCTGAGCTCTAGCTCACCAGGACTGATCTTTAATAAGCCTGGAGATGGATAATCTCTGCGTCATTCCCTAACCTCTGTGAGTTATGAATGACACATAAGCCAAGTAACTTCATCTGAATTCACATTTACATCCCAATCCCGCTATCTTAAAACACAGAGGAAAAATATTACTGAGCATAAAGTGGGAAAATGTGAGCAATACTTGGTACAAAACTTTTGCCTCATCCTCTCCCTACAACCTCACAAGCTGTCAATCTCATTTCTTTCATATAAACTGAGATTTCCAGGGTTTGGGCTTTTTATAAGTATTTTTGCATCTTCCTGAAGACTTAGTAATAATGTACAATGGAGGTGAGCCAAATTTGACGAGGAGGAGGTGGGGAATACTGGAAAGCAAAATAAGATAGATACATGCTGAAACCCATTAAAGGAGCTTTTCCATGACCTCCCACAAATTTCTGACACCACTAGGCAATATTTAGTGAGGTTATGCACAGAAGTTTGCAAATAAGCCACACAGCATCATCCCAGCATATGCCATTCATGCAATGTGATGAGAAATAGAGGCGTCATGCCTATGACTACTAGAACATCCTCCCTGTCCCTGCTCAATGTGGAGAAAAGCCTGAGCTAAATCTGCCTGATTCCTCCTGTAGCCTTCCCAGTTGTCTTAAATAGCCACAAAACTTTTGCTCATCTTTCTGAAATCTGGAGTTGCACTAAGTTTTTATTTTGAAGAGAAGGAAAGAAATTTTCTCAGTATGTCATGCAATACAGATTGGGACAAATGTGTTGTCTGCATTTAGAGTATTGGACACATTTGTTCCTCATAATGGCTTACCCACTTTATCTTTGCAGTCTGGTGGCAAGTTGCCACGTCTTTAGAGAAGAAGGTATACCTTCCAGTGTGCAGTCTCTACAGCATTAAGTTAATGAAATATTCAGATGTTTAATTGATTCTTGTCACTTTTCAGCCATCTTGCTCCATTAGGTGTTTCCTTTGATCGCTAACTTGCCTCTTCTGGTTTCAGCAACAACATTATTTCGCATGGAGAATTAGCCTTATCTGACAAAAGCCTTTTGTCTTTTATTAAAATATTTCATGGGTTGTATGCAATAGAATTGCTGAGCGAGGGCTTGCCAGAAGTGTTTATCATCCTAGGTTACAATTATATGGAAGGCTGAGAATAAAAACCGTTGCTGGAGATGGCCAGAATTACTTCCTATCTTGTAAAGTACATCTTGATTGCATCTTATTTTACACAATGTCCTGGTTTCAGCTGTAACAGTTATTTTTCTCCTTCCTAGTAACTGGTGCAGTGCTGTGTTTTGGCTTCAGTCTGAGAACAATGTTGATAACACACCAATGTTTTAGTTGTTGCTAAGTAACGCTTACCCTGAGTAAGGACTTTTTCAGTCTCATGCTCTGTCAGTGAGGAGGGGCACAAGAAGTCAGGAGGAAGCCGAGACAGAACACCAGATCCTAACTAGCCAAAGAGGTATTCCATACCACACTATGTCATGCCCAGTATATAAACTGGGGACAGTCACCCAGAAGGGCAGATTGCTGCTCAGGTCAGGCTGGGTATCAATCAGAGGGTGGTGAGCAATTGTATTGTGTACCATTTGTGTTTATTGGGTTTTTTAACTTTCCTCTTTTAGTTTTATATTCTCTCCCCTTGTTATTTCCCTTATCATTATTATTACTACTATAGTAGTAGTTTTATATTGTACTTCAGTCATTAGACTGTTCTTATCTCAACCCATGGGGTTTCCATTCTTTTGATTTTCCTCCCCATCCTGCCTGGAAGGGGAGAGAATGGGAGGGGTGAGCAAACGGCTTTGTGGTGCTGTGTAACTAGCTGGACTTAAACCATAACACACAATCACTCTTTCAGTTTGGAAGAATAATTTTCCACATGAAGTCAGTGTTTCCTTGATCTGGTTTATTTTTAAAAATTAATGGTATTTGCATTACGCAGTGAAAATTCTGCATAATTTCGTAATTTCTTTTCATTGCTTTGAAAGAGGATGACAGATTGGAGAGGTTTTGATTTTTGTCACAGCAGTATAGCAATGGTCTGAATGCTTTACCATGAACCATACAAGCATTCACAGCCAGGGCCTAGAATTACCAGTTGTGGATCTGAGACCTATAGTGATGTGCACAGAAGGAATGTACCCACCTCATTCAATCAGCTGTTAAACAAAACATCCTTTTCTGAAAGTGCGGCACTCTCCCTCCATCTGCTTTCTAACACCCTTATGTAGGGACTATTGTGCAAAGCGGATTAGACAAGTCCCTAAGCAGAACCCTCGTAAGGCTGGGTCGGAGATATGGTCATCTTGTGCTGTGACAAGCATTGCTAGTCAACCTAGCTCTGTTTTCCCTGGGTTTGTCTTGGAGTTGTGCTAAGACCTTGCATGTCCTACACTTAGTTTTCCAGCATGGGCAAAAGGGGAGTATAGGAGGCTACAGATCATGGTAGAGCATGGCTAGGTTGAACACATGCACAGGGCAGGTGTGAGCCTGAGGCATAGAGGGTCTCACATCTCAGAGGGACATGGGAACAGAAGGAGAAAGTATACCAGAATATGAGCCCTTCTGGGGTAAAGTTACCCAGAAACAGGTCCTAGCCCTCCAGAAATACCAAATTGGTCGAGAACCAAGATGGGAAGGAGATGGCTTGAAGGTCAAGCAGGCAATACACTGAGAGATTCAGCTGTCCTGTCAAAACCACCTTCCATATTTCTCCTCTGACATCTCCTAGAGCTCCACTAATCCTCTCCATATCACCTCCTGGCCCTCCAAAACCCTTTTGACACAGTGAGTGCCCTCCTACTAAACCACTGCCACTCTGAATTTTGCTACTGTCAGCTGTGGGCTCTGCATTCTTTCACTTGACAATACTCCAAGCAACATCGGCTCCATCAGCTTTCTGTAGCTCCAAGCCAGGCAGAACCATGTAATAAACACTGCCCAATATCCAATTAATAGCAGCAAAATAAATTTATTACAAATTTGATACAAAGAAGCAATAAGCAAAGCAGTGCTGGGTGTGCTGGGAGTCTGCGCTCCACCAACACGCATGCCTGGGATAATATAGTTACTTGTTTTATAAAGTCTATACATACATATTTATTAAGGGGTTATAATATGTAAATTCATCCTCGCTTCATATGATAATTAGTTTCACAAGTTCTTTCCGCATGCGCATTGCCTCCTGGTGGTCGTGGGTGAGGGTCTCAGGATGAAGTAAGAGTCTTCCTCAGTCACCTTTGTCCCAGTTTTTAGGGTTGAACTTTTTACCTTATTCCCTTGCCCATGTCCCTTGTTGGTTCTTCCTTCTCAACTGTCCTTGGGAGGCTGCAGCCCCTGCAGCCTCATAGATAATGAGTGTCTTTCAGCTTGTCACGCTTGTTTAGCTTTGTTAGCCCAGCATTGTTTTATGGCCTTGTAAATCCTTTCTTGGATACTATGTTTAGGAACCTACAGATTTATAATGGTTAAATATCTATCATACACACACTACATGTAATTGTTCAACTATAATGAATACAAATCATTCAGTAAAATTTTCATTATTTTTTTTTCTCGTACCAGCCTCGCTTAATAAGCAAATTAACCATAATCAGCAAATTAATAGTTTACATTTATTACAACCACATTGCTGTGTGTTTCACACATGGAAGACATGGTAGGGAAGGGAGATGGGGAGAGAGAAGTCTAAACTTTAAACTGAGATTAATCGCACTTCTAAAAACATGCATTTGCAGTACTTCAAACTCACACCCATGTGCACTGTTCAAAATAAGGCATCAGTCCTAGAAGAGCAATTGAATTTAATTGGACACCCATTTGTCATTGTCCATCTCCTACATAATACTAAGTCAGTATGCATTATGCACCTTGGAGATGTATGTTCTGAACTGAAAGAAAGGAGCAGAAAAATAAAGCAAAGTATTTAACAGTGTGAGTTGTATTGTCATGTACTGGGGGAAAAAGCTTTCTTCAAAAATAGCTCTTGGACTTACGTTGCTTTTATGGTGATAGTTTTTGTGGTGGAAATACAGACTGAGACAATATCTATATAGTTCTTATATAGAAGAGATATTAGCTTTGAAACTAAAAATATGTCACATCCATTTTTCATAGAAACTGTTGAAATCTCCTCAAGGATCATAGGCCAGCTTTCAGGTAAAAAAAAAAAAAAAAAATAAAAAAGCCCAGAGTCATTTGTCATAACAAAAGAGGCTTTTGAGGCTTTTCATATCTCTCTAGAAAATTCAAACTTTCAACTCAGGGGCTTTTGAACTGATTTGGTCTTTAGTAGTATTTTAAATCCTATCATTTTGGTGGTGACTCAAACTTGAGGGCAAAAGCCATCCCCGTTCAATAATCCAGCTGGTGAGGCACTCAAGCCCTTTCTGCTTCTACATGCTGGCATGCAAAAGGCAATGAAAGAAACCTCCTTCATCTCTGGGCAGTTGTAGAGATATATGTGCCTCTAATTTTTCAATATGAAGGTAACTCAAGGTGTAACTGCTTGAAGGGAAAGATCTTGCTCAGCTTCCTTTCCGACACTTTGGGTGTTTTCTTCAGTGTTGTTCTTCACGTGTGGAATTCAGCCCTCCCATACAACCCTCACACACTGCAAAGCAGACTCAGATGTCAATCTACGCTTTCGCTTCCAATCTGTAGGAGCACAGGCTAGCAAGTAGCTGGACAACCAAATGCTGTACTGGGTGAGGATTAGAGCTAAACTTTCTTCAGTTCATGGAGTGCAGCACTGTTATCTGAATCAAATTCATTCTCTCTTTTTCAGGAGCTCTTTATTCTGTCCAGGACCAAAACCTGCAGTCATTTCCTACAAAAGTGGGAAAAACCATGAGTGAAGTATGGTTTAATTTCTGTACTGATCTTGTCATGTAAGAGCAATATAGTCAGCAGAGTTTGGTAAGCCAATGGCCACACATGTATCTACTTCAGATTGAACTGAATTGCCCTGCAAACTGTCCTACACGCTCAGACCAGCTCCTCACACTTAAGGGTGTAGCACTGTTTGAGGTGTCCTTGGGGATCCCACCTAGCTGACTCTTTCTGGAGCTGCTATTCCAGAAAGGCACATGTATCCGTCAGTTGCCATGTCAAATCTGCTAGATCCTTGAAGAAGACTAAGGTAGCCAAGGGCACTTCAAAGAGCACCAGATGACTGAATGCAGGGAATAGGACATCCATTGACTATAACAGAACATACCTATACTTAGAAACCTGAACTGACACCCCCACACAGTGGAGTTGAATCTGAGTCCATCTTTGACAGTAGTACCACCTGGACACCACCAGATCTTTTGACCAGGGGAAAAATGCAAGGAAACCTACCTCAAGACACTATCAAGGAGCAGATCTCAGAAATACTCCATGTATTTCTCTTACATTTCGTATAGGGTACGCAGCCTTGAGGGCCACAGACTGTAGATAGAGCCTAGAGGTGTCTGTGATCCAGATAGTGCTGGGAGAATGAATTTGACCCCCAAAGACAGCCAACAGCTGTGGTCAACGGTTCAATGTCTAAGTGGACACCAGCGAGAAGTGGTGCTCCTCAAGGGTTGGTATTGGGACCGGCGCAGTTCAACATCCTTTTTCATGATATGGACAGCAGGACTGAGTGCATCTTTAGCAAGTTTGCTGATGACGCTAGGCTTTGTAGTGCTTTTGACACAGTGGAGTGAAGAGATGCCATCCAGAATGACCTTAAGAGGCTCAAAATTTGGGCCAGTGTGAACCTCATGAAGTTCAACATGGACAAGTACAAGATCCTTCAAGATCATCAGTCTTACATGCTGCCATGATTTCACTGCATTTAAGAGAATGTGGCTAGACATCATCATTATGACCATAGACTTATTTTTTTATGGTAATGCTATAAAAACTAGAAGAGTTTTTCAGAGTGCAAATCACATTCAGTACTTTTTGTTTTCTAATATTTACAAAAACTGGTGGTTGAGCTTCATGATTGTGCAAGAAAGTTACTTGTCTTCTTCCAAACATGCCTCTTTGACAGACAAAGCTGGTCATGAAAATAGTTTCTGAGCTCTACTTTTCAAATTACAAGCCCATTTTTTCAGTAGGAAAAAAAGAAAGCAAATGGTATCTTTCTTTTATGAAAGAACACCTTTTTAGCAATATAATTGGGCCGTAAGCATAGGGTCAAATTTGTAGGAGAAATAATCTCTATGACACAAGAGTAGTGTTTGAACAAAGCATGCTGACTTTTCTCATCTAACCTTTGTATCCTTCTTATGATAACAATTGATGCAAATGAAGATGATTGCATGTAGACAACTGTTTAAAATTTACACTTGCTTTTTTCCATTTTGTAATGAATCCACCCTTGAAGACCCCATTTATAAAATAACTGCAAAATATGTGCTCTTTGAAAAAAAAAGGGGCTAATGCATTACAGTACCAAAATACATGCGGCAAAGTATGCCTTTTAAAAAGAATTGAATTAGTATTCAGGACAATAAGCTTTCTTTACTACAATAATAAAACATATTTAACATTATTCTTTTTTATCCTTATTGGAAACCATGCAACTAGCAATTTTTAATCAAGCTAAGTTATAAATATCATCTCCTTCCACTGCATGAGAGGCAAGGTTGAATTACTGCATTTATTCTAAGTTTATTTTCCATCTGATTGGTCCAGACACAAGCCTTTTTTGATGACTGGTGTGCAACTAATGAATTCCCAAGACCCAAGTTCTCCCCTTACTACCACCCTCATGTCTCACTGAGCCCCACTCCAGCAAGAAGACATGATACTCAAGCAACGATTAGACAGTCTACTCAAATCGGAAGTATAAGATGCCCACACAGTCACTGGGAACATTTGATTTGCACCTATTTACACTTGCAATTCAACAGTAATTTCTCATTTTTTATCATCTGTTTTCAAGGAGCAGGGCATTGTATAAAGATCAGCACCGAAGAAAACCACATGGGTTTCAGTTTATCACTAAGTACCCCCTATTCCTGAGAACAGCAGAATACAAATCAGCTAAATAAAGCTGAAGCACACACACCTAACCAAATCCAGTCTTCCAGTTCCAACATAATCTGGATTCAACCCAGTACTGGGAGATGAGCAGCTCATAGTCACTGAGCTGAGTCTTCATTCATGAAGAAAAGGAGGCTTACATCTATTCTCATCCTCCTAGGCCATCTGATATGGGCAAGGTCTCAGAAGTGATGGGAATCTAGTAATATAGACTGTGTACTACTTCTGATGGAGAGTCATCTAATAGGTGTTCACAGAAGACTGAACTTGTCTTGCAGAAATGTGAAGGGCTGGTTGACTTTGTGATCCTTCTTTGCAGCCATATGCAGCTCCTGAATAATCTGGTTAGACCAAGTCAGCCCAACACAAGCAATAAGCAGGGAAGATACAACTATGCCTACCATTACATACAGATATTTTCTGTCACCGAATTGACCAAAAGCTGTGGCAAGGTCAGATAAAATTAAGAAGAGTAAGCAGGAGTCAAACCTGTGCTATGCCTCCATGACAGTGGTGGGCAGAGGAAAGACAGCGATAAGCCTAACACCAGAGAGCAGTGTTATTTCTATGATAGGTGCCCACCCAGTGATTGTCATACAGATTACGAGATCTTGGGTTGTTCTTATTGATGCAAAGCCCTTCCATCTTGGTGTGGGAAGAAACCAGGAACCTCAGCAGATTCCACTAGATTTAGCTCACCCACCTTCCTCCAAACTGTCTGGAAAGCATGTTAAACAAGAACAGGACTAAAATAAACAAGCAAAACAACCCCAGTATTTCCATGTGAAGTCCAGTCTTCCCAAGCATCATCTTCTATTATGTTCAGGCAAAGGTGGGCCAATTTTTTTCAGTCCTATCTGTAAAGACAGGGAAGAAAGAATGGGGGAAAAAATCCTTTTCTCACAGATTCAGTCCAGTGTTATCACAAATTCTCTGTGTTATTAGATACTGTTTTAGCCAGCTGAGAAGCAGAGGAGGTGGCAAGTCAGCTGGCAGACTGTCATCCCATGCTACAAAGTTCCTCTAGCTTGTTGCCTAAAGTAAAAATAACCCCTTTTTTCCCCGAAAAGGAAGACTTAATTGAGATAATGATGCATCGAGATCAACTGCACATTTCAGCAACACTGATCAGCAAATCAATTTATGTTCACTCAGAGTAGCGCTTTTGATTTCTCTGCTGAGGCTTCAGGGATCTGAAAGAAACAACTTCAGAAAATTCTCAGAATGAAGGCTGTGGATAGCAATTATATTCAAGGTGGCAATGCAACTGTCTAGAAAAGAGGTACAGCTTTTCCATGGAGGAAAGACAGTGTCTGTGAGAGCAGAGTCAGGTGATGAATTATCCCAGTATGTAGGGACCATTGCAACCTTTTTCTATAGTTCTTCCAGACAAAAGAGATTGCTTTGACTCTATCATCTGTATGCATATAAACACATGTAAGTACATGTTTATTTTCCTTCAAATTTCCTTCTGAAACAGAACATGTCACAGAATTCTATTCCCCAACTGCAGAAATGAAGAGCAAACAAACAGCACATGACAGGTGTTATTCATATTGTATAAAGTTCTGTTGGAATATGCTCAGACACTAAATGATAATAGCTATAAAAATCCCAATAGCATAGACTTCACAGTAGATCTCACATGTAAGACATCGCCTAACAAGAAAGGTTGATCAAGGCTTCCTTCACTGTCTGCTGCTCCCAGCTCAGGGGTAGTGGTACCATGCATCAAGTACCTCACAGGAATGGCAGATGCCATGGGAGCTATGGGTGCTATTAAGCTTGTTATTTGGAGAAAATAGAATGCTGGGTTTCTCACATTCACCTGAAGCATGCTGACTTTGGTGGAAATGTGTTCCACAAGGTTCGGGAGAATCAGATGCATCTGGTTTCTCTACAAGACCTTATTCAGAAAGGAGCTTCCTTTAAGCTTCTGTTGAATACTTCTGTCCACCACGTTAGAAGCAAAATGGGATTTCCAGGAAGAGGTAGACCCTCTTATTAGGTAGCTAGGAATACTTACGCTGCTTGTCTTCAGATACACACAATCCAGCCACATTATTAGTTCAGCTCATGGGGCCACTTCATGGAGAGCAGAGCTGATACAGGTTCACATTTTGAGTCACAGGTGGGTGAAGGGTGTAATGGTGCTCAGACCATATATGTTGCATTGTCCATGTGGTCATCTGCTTTTGTCTGCTGTCAGAAATGGCATACTGAGCTAGACTGACCTTTGCCTGACTCAGCTTGATCACTCCTATTGCAGGAGTTCTCAATAAACTCCAAACAATAGCTACTCCAGGCTAGTCATTCCACTCCTGGTACTGTCATTGCTGCCTCTTTCACCATGCAAATGGCATTAAAAACTCTGATTCCCTCAAGCTCTCAACTTCAGACATTTCTGACAAATTAATCTATCATTCTTTGCTGATTTTGAAAGTTCATGATTCCACTCACTGTATATTCTCTAGTTTTTTCTCTTTTCAAAGGACTTGCCATGTTCAAGATCCTGAACTTTTCCCTTCTGATAGCAGAAAGAGTAAGCAAACAAATTTATCCACTATGTCTCTGTTTTTCATCCCAGACATGTTTCTGAGTTCTTTCATCACATTTGCCATTTCAGTTGATGAGTCTCAGCCTGCAGAAGTGACTCACTCTATAAAATGAATGAATGAAAATACAGCACTGCTAATATACATTTTTTCAGAGGCTTTTACCCACAGACATTTACGCTTCCAATTTTAAGTAAATTTTAATCATAAATTTCCTTGTCCTCCTTTTCTAAAAAGCACAAATTGCACCTCAAAACCATCTCTTTTACTGTAAACCTCCATATTTCTTAAGTGCATTATTTTACAATTTTGCTATTCTTATGATTGAAATGCTAATGCTTATTTTCTGGAAAAAAACAAAAATCTATATTAATTTTAAGACCAATCATGTATTTGTCTTAAAATTAGAGATAAGTAGTCTTAAATTTTGTCTTAAAATTTGTCTTGAAATGGGAGATGAGGAGCCACTCCAAATCAAAGTATATTTGCTAAATAAAAGATGCGTTGTGTTATTCTCAAACTTATTCTCATCTTCAAGACAGTTTGTATGACTTGCTGTGCTTCTCCAGATATGCTTTTTTTCAAACATTTCTAAGCTCAATCATAAACTTATTTTAACTATATTATAAATATATTATTTCTAATAGTCACTTTACGGAGGACAAATTTTGCTCAAACCCAATGGAAATGTCTTGATTTAGTAGTTATAATTAGTCCAGAAAGAGTGTTGAGTTTTAAGCCCAGCCTCAAATCTGCCATGATGTCTTTAGCTCACACACCCCCCTTACTGCCCCCTCTCCTGGGGGAATGGGGAGGAGAATCAAAAGAATGTAACTCCCAAGGGCTGAGATAAAAAACAGTCCAGTAACTAAGGTATAACACAAACCACTTCTGCTACCACCAATAATAATAATGATAAGGGAAATAACAAGGGAAGAGAATACAACTGCTCACCACCTGCCAACCAATATACAGTCTGACCCAGCAGTGAACTAACTCTTCCAGGTGACTGCTCCCAGTTTATAAACTGGGCATGACATGCTGTGGTATGGAATACCTCTTTGGCTAGTTTGGGTTAGGTGTCCTGTCTCTGCTTCTTCACGGCTTCCCCTCCTCCCTGGGAGAGCATGAGGCTCAGAAAGTCCTTGATCAGACTGTGCAATTTCTATTTTGGACTCTCCATCTCTGAAGCACTTGCACAAAGATGACAGGTGTGGGGAACCCTGACTCAACACTGGCTGCTGAAAAACAACTACAGAGAGCACCAAAGAGCTAACAAGGAGGATGCAGGCAGATGTGTCCTTGCACTGCAGTTGCACAACTGGGTAATGTTTTGCTTTCTGTAGACAGCACTGGCATACCCCAGAGAAGTGCCCCAGTTACCTCCAGTAGCTTCAGTTGATAATGTCGATAGGTGCCCATACCTACTTCTGAAGTATGGATGAGTTACTTGGATGTTTAAATACGCAGTTAGGATCCTAACCACAATCACCTATCTCAGAAAAATTTCAGTGTGGATTTTAGAATTTTATTTATTCATAGCTGGCAATGATTTTCCTGGTGGAGGTCAGAAGTTCAATAATAGAGTGTGTCCTTAATACACAGGTTTTTCTTATCTATAACACCAAAGCAGAAAATGTGCAGGTATAGAGATAAGCAGCAGACAACAGGAATAAGAGCTACCAAGTGTCTTCTGAACTTTCAGGGTCAGTAAAGCAAATGTAAATGTTGTTAAGGATGTTTGAATATTAATATACATCATTATCTCATTTGTAACTATCACATGTGAGATGATAAATATAGTATTTAAACCAACACAAAGAATTAATAGCTCACAAGCACTAGCCCATTTGATCATACTTTGTTAAGTTCAAATTACTTCAATATTAACAGCTGTCTTTAAAAAGGATGTTTTCATGATGTTTGTCAGCTCTTACCTGCTAGGAAAAGACACTGGCTAAAGTAAATACTGCTTTTTTTCTATGACTGCAAGGATTATCTTTAAAGGAGGATAATGTGAGTTACCAATTAAGGACTTTAAATGCTTTTTTTTACTATTATTTATAAAGCCATACATACACAAGTGGGATTTTTCTCTTTCCACTTGAGTAGTTTACAGTTCATCCTTGTAGCCTAACATACATCTAATGTACACACACACAAAAAGTGATAAGGTGAATGGGGACATAAAGACAAGCAGCTAGGAGAAAATCTGTCAATTTTAAAGAAAAATCATAAACTGTATTCAATTAAAGGTCCTCTCAGACCCCATGTACATCTACCATCTCTGACCATTTTTACCATTTCTTCTACACACTTTCCCACTCCTTCTGCCAAGGAAAATATAACTACTTCTCACCTCAGCCAATGGAGGCTTTGTCTGTAGCCTCTGAGTGTAGAGTGTTCTATCTATACCTGCGGGATCTGGCCTCACACTGACTTTTCATTTACATCCTTCCTTTGCAGCACCTCCCTCAGCCAGTATCCTTCCAGTCATACACATTGCTCTGAGCCAGTGGCTCTAAACACATTAATCCCACTCTGAAAGACATCCTCTGACATTTCTCCAACGTGGTAGAGAAGTGGCAGCCCAAATCAAACCTCTCTCAGGTTTCAAACAAGTGCTGAGCATGACCACTGTCAGACCTAATCCTAGGTGTAAGTTGTAAATTGTGCAGCAATACAGTGTAAATAACTACTCCTCTGAGTGAGCTCTCTATATAAACAGGAATAAAAGGACATGGTATTTCTATTGTGAAAGGAGCCCATGTATTTCCAGAGAGGACCTGGATATCTTTTGGCCAATTAGTTACATGAAAAGTTCTTTCCCTTCACAACTTCTTCAAAACCCCTATGCACTGAATGTTGGCAGCCTGGGAGAGCAGTGACTGTGCTGAAACCTCCAATTAACCCAAATCCAAGCTAACTGCAACCATTTCTTCACAAAGGGCTCTGAGAGACACAGAGCATACACCATCCACCTCCTCAGCACATTCAGGTTTCACAAGGAGAGCACGTACCTCTAAAAGGCAATGGGGACCAGCCTCATCCCTTCAGAGCAAGGGAGCACAATTTGGTTCCCTGTTAGTGCAGATGATAGCCATGTTTTTCACTGGAAAAGGGTCCAACATGTTTCACTCCTCTCTGTGTGAAGTCATGCTGGTGTCAAGGATCAAGTATCATTTGCTTTTGCATCTGTGAGGAAACCAGACCTTGCTTCGCATACTAAGAAGCTCTCGTATTTTCCTTTGAAAACTGCAATTTTTTTCTTTAACCACAGGAAGACAAGCTCACTTTTGAGCAAGGAAACAACATGAGATTTCCTCCTCCAATGTAGCTGTCATGGGTTCAGCAGCAGCAGTCATTTTTCTTTAAGCAGTAGCTGGTGTAGCACTGTGTTTTGGATTTTTAGC
>JASSUY010029775.1:0-28431 GCA_032466535.1 Forpus xanthops
CGCCCCGGCCCCTGAGGGGAGGCGGAGGGATCCGCGCACACCCCCTCCGCCGCGGAACGGGAGGGAGGGGGGGGGCGGTGGTGAAGCGATACCGGCGGCTCCCTCCGCTTCCCCCCTCCTCCCCCGACGCACCGGGGCCGCCTCACGGACCCCCGGCGGTGAGCGGGGCCTTCCCCCTCCACACGGCCGCATCCCCCCGCCGTGCCTCCCCCTCCCCTGTCCCTCGGCCGGTGCTGGGTGGGCGGCCATGTTGGGCACGGGGATTATTTTTCTCTGTCTTTCTTAGCCGCCACAATGCACCCAGGGTGGGTTTTGCTTTCCCTTCGCACGAGAAATGCCCTTCTCGTCCCTTTCTGAGGGCCGTTAACGGCGGGGGGAGCCTCTGCCTGCCCCTGCGGAGGGTGGGAGCCCTCCTTGGCACGTCTGTTCTCCGCCTTCACAGTGTGGTTCCCCCTCTCCATTCCCTTGTTGTGTGAGGCCGAGGCGAGCTGGGCTTGCCAGCCTGCCCTCCTCAGCGGTGGGCTCTGCCTGCCCTGCTGCTCGCTGCCGCTTTCGGTGTCATCCTCTGGTGATAAGGGAGCACCTCCGCGCCGGGCTCCCTGCCTGCAGCCCCGGTAGGTGTAGGGGAGAAAGTGTGCGTTTTGTTTCCCTGTGCTTCCCTGCATGCCCCATCCCTATGCACTGGCAAGGAACCCTGGATCGCTCCCTTTGGGCAGTGCCTTTTCCCTGGTAAGCAGTGAGCCCCAGTGCACCGTTGCTGGGTCAGGAGCTCTGCTGAGCAGACTCTTCTGGAGGAGGATTGGGATCACCGAGACACTTTGTGCAGAATGCCCCATACCCTGTTCTTTTGGCTGCAGATACTAAAATATCAGGTGTTTGGTACCATCAAGATGTTTGCCTGTCCCTTAGGGTAGCCCTGCTCTTCTGGCTATCTAGGGAGCCCAGGCTGCTGCAGCAGAGCATCCTCACTCTCTGGTTCTCCCCTTGGCTGCAATGTGACATAAAACATGTGTGGAGATAGAGAGGCATGAATCCTGCTGCCCAGCACCCTCGTGGAGAGCATGCAACACATGACAGCACATAGAGCTTTATTTTTATTGACTTGGCAGCAGTTGCAGCTGTCACCAGGGCAGATCAAATGGGGCAGGAGTGAGAGGGGGATATGTTGCTTCTTTTGGGAAGCACTTTGCAGGGATATACACATATTCCCTCTGTTTCTGTGGGGGACTGTCTCATGGCTTCAGGTTGCTGCAGTTGTTAATTTTTACCGTTGAATGTGAAGCCAGGCTTGCTGCATGCATACCTTGTTTTCAGTTGTATCATTACTGGCTGTCCTATAGGGCTGCTCACCCCAGAGCTTGCTCTCTGTTGCTGCTTTAAGCTCTATCTGGGTGCGCAGTTCTGCAAGTGTTCCTTACAGTCGGTCTTGCATCTGTGGTTCTATATGGCTATGTTTTTATGTGCCCCATCCCCACAGCTGCTTAGATACTGTCAAAGAACCACCAGCTGTCTTCGTGCAAGCAGACCCACATCCATATTGACATGAGGAGGGTGCTGAGTGCTCCAGTCTCCTCACAAAAGAGTCAGTGCAGAAACGTAACTACAGGCACGTTCTTGGCCTCTAGAAGCTTCAAGGTAGCCCCATGCTCGCACAATAAAAGCAGTTTGTTCTCATTGCTCTGCAGTTCAAACTCGAAGGTAGATAACAATCGTTATAATTGAGTGTGTAATAATACATTTTAATTAGCTGGCATCACACACTTCAAAGCTTTTAATAAAACATATAGGACTTTAAATGACAGTATTTGAAGTTTTGAAATTGCTTAAGAACCAGGAAAGTCAAATCAACCACATCAGTCAACAGCAAGTAAATTTACCTTGGCCTGAAGGATGTAGCTGGTGAACTCTGGCACTGAACTGGCACAGGGTCTTTCACCTCCTCTGTTCCTTCGGAGGTGTTGCTCATGATGAGTGGCCATGCAGCCAGTGATGAAAACAGCATCCCGTGTGGGTTTTCATCACTGAGATTGTATCAGTTCTACACAGTCATTAAAAGCCACTGAAGAGCATTATCTTTTCTCAGAGCAGGGATTGCAGCATGTCTTGACAGCAGAAACCTTTACTATAGGATTCATTTGCACTTAATGTAACCTCGTTCGGTTTCTGGTCCTTCAGAAGTTAGGACATGCTCCTCACTGATAAGTGCACAGGACCAGGAGTGACGAGGCAGCAGTTGTGTGGAGGTTGCATGTTCACCAGGGAAAGCCAGAATGGAGAGAAGAATTTAACTTGGGCTAGAGAAGTTGATTTATGCATTCATTTCTGTCTTCAAGCATGTATTGAATCATCTCCTCAGGCTTATCTGTAAGTCTCTTACAGACCCTCAATCTTATATTTTAGATTTCCTGTTTTCTGGACTGTCAGGAGGAGATGAGGTTGTTTTATAGCAAGCGCTGAACAACATGTAAGAGTCAGTTAATGCATGTATTTGGAAAGGATTGGGGTGTTGATAGTGTTCTAACCTCCCTGCAGTTAAATCTACAATGGCAAATCTAGACTGGCATAAAAACTGACAAACCACCAGCAAGCAGGATCAAGAAAGTCTATGTGCTTGGTGCTCAGACTGTAATGATGTGGGGCGTAGTTTGTGCACAGCTCACCCCTGCCTTTTGTTGCTGGGCAGAGCAGCCATGTTCCCATTGCAGTGGAGGGCTGCAGCCTGTCTGGGGTATGTTTGTGGAGTGAAGGGATGCAGCCTGTGCAGGGTGTGTTTATTCCTTCCCTCCAAGCCTGATCAGCAGCCCACAATAACCTCCTTGGAGCTCCTGCATGAGGTGAATAAAGCTCTGTGTGAGACCTTGCAGGAGTCACCTGTATGCTGGAATTTGGTAGTCACAGACTTTTGGGAGGTGCAAGGCCCATCTGTAAATTCCATAAACTATTTCCTCAGCATTTATTCAGTTCTTCCTCACTAATAGTCAACTGTGTCTGTGGGTTCCCCATGGGAGTCAGATGGGACTTTATCCTTTAAAAAAGAATAGAAATATTAGCATGGTAATGATTTGTGCTAATACTTGATTGATTCTCACTGTATATTCACTTGGGGGTTTACATTGTAAATTCACATGGAGATGCAGATTCTCTTTTGAGAATGCCAGTGGGGCTTTAGGTTAGGATTCCTGAAGGCCTGATGCTATCTGTTAGGGTTAGGATAGCCATTACATAAAGTGACCTAACAGCACTTGTGATGGTGGGAACATAAAAGTCTTTGCATCTGGAGTTCTCCTAGCAGGGGAAAGGCTCAGCTCTAGGCTGGGGAATGTGAGGTGAGTGTTGAGGCTGCTCCCTCCATCCTTCCAGCACTTGATCCAAGCAGGGCTGAGGGGTTTTCTGCTGTTGCTACAGCAAAGCATGTGGCTGCATTTGTACTTCTGCAGTTAACATCCCATCAAGGCAGGACGTTGTTGGGAAATTCTGGGATAACAGCCTCTGGCTCTCCTCTTTGTTTTGTCTTCAAACAAAATCCAGCTGTTTGCTTTACCAAGTCACCTGGCTCATGGAGTATACATTCATTTCTAACCCACTCCTGTGCCCTTAGGACTGATTGTGTTGCAGATGATTTCCCCCAGTAGGAGATGATTTCCTCCAGTAGGAGAAATTGAGCCACCAGTGGGGCCCTGACAAGTGCTGGTTTATTTCTACTTGGTTTTAATTAAAAGGCTGAGAAAGTGAAGTTTGTGTAACAGGAGTAGCACATCCACCACAGGGATCCTGAAGAGCACTGAACAAGTTACTCATTTGAAGTCCTTTTTAAAGAGGTGTGTGTGCATATACAGCATATGTATGTCATATCTTCATTGCTTTGTGTCACGTAATACCAAGATGTGAAAGAAACTGTAAATATGTCACACACATCTTTTAGAGATGTCTTCAATGAGCGGCTGTGGGCTGCAGCTGGTATAGAACCTGCTGCCAGAGGTGCTGAAGAGCATGGAGAGCATGTGGGACACAGTGCTCTGTGCTCACATCACTGCATCGGGGACATGACTGAGTTCGAACTCATACTGTGGGCTCTGAGCCCTTTGTTTGCCCCCTTGTTGGGTGAAGGAGCTGAGCTCAATGTTCATCTGGTTTACTGGGATGTTTTTGAAGATTGAAAGTGTCAACAGGCTTCCAGACCACAACGCAGGGGTAGGTGCATTCTACCTGCTCACTCATTTTCTCTTGGGAGAATAATGACAGGCTGCAGGGATTGTATCTGACACCTTTCTAACAACGTGAAAGTGGCTCATGATAAATACATTGGATCTTAATTCCAATTGAAATTTGGAATCTGCAAGGGAGACTTTATTGTGATGAGGCATAGGAGAAAAGGAGATCTCCTTTTCATGACGGGGGAATCTCTCTGGTTGTATGCAAATAAGCTATCCTTATTGCTGGATTCTCCTCTGTGATGGTGATCACGTTGAACAGAGAATGCAATCAGGTGGCCAGCTTTTCATAGGAGAGTTTAATGGCAGTTGGCTTTTCTCCCCTGTATGGCAACAGCAGCAGGAATCCCATCCGCTGACTGGAGGCTCTGTATCTTGCAGTTGTGCCAGTTGTAATAGGTAGGGCTGATATGTGTTGGCTCTTCTCCCATTGCCAGCTAAAGGGGAGAGACACCACCTTTCAGCCTGAGAGCCTGGTTCCTTGGTTTCCCGGTCTCTTGCAGTGTGTCTGGAACACTTCTGTATTTTTCTTTTGTAATTTTTTTTTGGCATCCATATTTTCAACCAAGCATCTGCCAACGAAGTGCTGAAGAGCTAAATGTGGAGTATTTATCATTGGGATTAATCACTTTATTGAGCAAAGGCTTCTTACATACAAAAATATTCAAGATCAAAGCTTTGAAAAACAAAGCTGTTACATTATAGAAGAGAGGAGACATTTTCTTAGTTCAGTTCATCTGAACAGATGAAATACTATGTGCATAATGTAAGTTAGTGTCAAAAGAAGCTTGTAACTGCAGTCTCTTTAGCATTTTGTCTTTGCATCTTTTGAATAATGATGAGGTGTTGAATAATATATTTGTGCAGTGTGTGCAGAGGCTTCCTCTGGTTGTGCCCTCCCCGGCCAGCTTGTGCCTGCGTTGGTGAATAGAGCAGGTTATGGATCCTATTTATAGACTGCCCATCACTACAGCATCAGGGCCCTGCTACTGTCTGCGGCCAGTAACATGATTCCAGACAAATAGTTACTGTTGTGAGTGTCCCCAGCAAAGAGCAGCTTTGTCCTGGAAGCTTCACGGGATCTTTTTCTAGATGTTTCTGTGAAGGATGAATATTGAAGATGAAGAATTCGTAGCTATTGATCCCTTGTAATAGCTCTCCATTCAAGTTCGGAGTGTGGCTTGTGTGAGATTGACTACGGTCTTGTAATTATTACAAAGTCTATGTTAACAGGCAGAGAAGACAGTATTTCAGGCATGTTGATCATTGCTGTCCCCTGCTAAGCAGATCTCCAGCATAAAGCTGAACTTCAGAGCTTCATTTCTGGAAATGGAGTTTCTTGCTATTTGTTATTTCATGAATTATGTTTGGATTTCTTCTTTGCCTTTTGTATTTTGGTTTTGGTTTTTTTTAGCGTCTCAAGTCAGAATCTTCTGTTCTTCAATTTGAATTCTTCACTTCTTGGTTCCATCACGAATGTGGAAAGAAGAGCAAAATCCCTTCTAGCTGTCCTGCTTCCCATTTGCTTACAGTGCAGTTGAGCTTCTGGAATAAGGCATACTGCTTAAAGACTCTGATATTAAGGAGAATCAAAATCTTGCTTAAACATTCTTTGTAAATGAGGTTCAGAAAGAGCCAAACCCTGAAATAAGGCAAAACTGAGCCTGGGATGAAGTTCCTCTCAGCAGCTTGGCTCAATGGCATGTGTTGTCAAAGAGTGATTAGAGTGTATGTCTGTCAATCTCAGCACAGGACTGAAAATCAGCTTCCTGGAGACCTTTGGTGGTAACTTCACCACCTTCTGAGAAGAGGTGTCCTCTCGGACACTTGAGGCTGTTGCTAGTCATGAGTGATCTTAGCTTTATTTCTGGCTTGATGGTCTGAATGTTTAATTGAACCCTAAACTTGAAGTGCATACAGACTTACGCATTGTTGAGGTCTAGATTAGATGCAGACCCAGGAGGAAAACACTTGACTTTCACTGTTGGCAGATCCATGAAAACTTGTGACTGTGCAGCAGTGCTCAGGAGAGCAAACTAGGTGGGAAGGTGTGTAAACAGTGAAGCAGAAGGTAACACTGGGAATTAGGATGTTGGGAGGTCATTACACTAACAGCAGTGTACCCCCTGCTTGAGAAATAGGCTTTGTTTCTGCTTCCCTATCTCACTAAGACATCACCAGAAGAGAACTTTGAGAGAGAGGTGGCAGGAACAAGAGAGATTTATCCATGAGGAGGGACAGAACAGGCTGGAGTTGTGTCTTCACCGAATAAAAACGGCAATAGTTGTAGCCAGAAGAGGTGAATGGGGTACTTTGGAGATCAAGAGAACATTTGCTGGAGTTGAAGGACAACAACAATGGATAGAAGTGCAGAAAATCCCTTTCCTGTTTATCTTTTTTCCCTTTGAACTAGTTGCTAAGTGCTTGTCATCGTCCTTCTGAGGACAGGAGCCAGGGCTGTGGGATGTGGTGGACAGGCTGGCTGAGGGCAGCCAAGGGCTCTGTACATTTGCACACACGTTTTTACTCCTGAGGCTTGGATATTGAATCTCTTGTCATGTACTTGCAGTAATCTGGGCCTGTTCAAAGCCTTGAACAGGACAAACCCCATGATTCTGACTTCTTTCAGTCACAGTTATTAATTTATTAATTTCCTTTGGAGTACTGGGAAGTAAATCGTTGTTTCTGTTTCTGGCATTAGACTTTTTCTTCTGCCTGGCAGACATAGTTTTCCAATGAAAGTTTATCTTCCTTTCCCTTTGCAGGATGGCGGACACGGACCTTTTTATGGAATGTGAGGAGGAGGAGCTGGAGCCATGGCAGAAGATCAGTGATGTGATTGAAGATTCTGTTGTTGAGGATTATAATTCAGTTGAAAAAACTGCTGCGGGTAATTAACTGTTTGAGTCCAGAATTCCTCCTGTTATCAGTGCTCAAGAGCAATGGCAATGATGGGTCACATCCTGTCGAGGAGGCAGTCTCATTTGATAGCTTAATGCAACGCGTGTCGGCTTCTGTGGTTGTGAGCAGAGCTCTGGAGTGCTGGGCAGAGCTGATGTGGTGCTGCATGAGGCCAGTCCTGTGCATGAGGAAGCAGTTTGATTCTCTGCGGGGTTTATTGCAGGTGCTGGCCTGTCTGAAAAGGGCTTTGCCATGAAGCTTCAGCAAAGTTCCTCCTGTTCTTCAGCCAAAGTCATAGTTTCTTACAAGTAGAGAACTGATATTTTAAGCAGGTGATGCTGTTTCTACTATCAAGTGCTTTGGTACATCTCAGCAGTCAGTGGGGACTAACTTCTGATCCTTCAGCAGTTTGGAAATGTCTGAGGGAGTCAGGTATTTGACTGGAGAATTGTGTTTCCTGTGACTTAACTCACATAAGTCAAACTAGGGAGATTAAAGATAGTTTACTATTATTTATTTAAGCCCTGATTTGGTAGAATTGGTTTCAGTTGGGGTTGGTTTGGTCTCAGGTTGGGATTATTTTGCCTGTTTCCTGCAGGAACCGTGCTGGATTTGCCCTCATGCCGTGCTGCGGTGTTGTGTGTTGGGATCTCTTTCTGCTGCAGTGCAAGTCTGCCTGTTAAGGAGGGTTTGTAGAATTTCTTAAGCAGTGTTTGATCAGAGACTGCTGGAAAAATCTGAAGATCCCAGAGGTGTGTTGGTCTGTGTTGGAAGAGAGGGAAATGACCTTTACAGCCGCAAGAGTGGCTTTCCAAATAGACACAAACTTGGGAGGTGGCAGCTTGGTCAGCTCTATCAGGGCTCTATGGGTCAGGGTGAACTTGGTAACACGGGTTATATTTGTGTTGGCCTGATCTGCTGGGATGGAAAACAGCCTCTGTGTGGTTGGGATGATGCTGTTGGTTGTGCTGTGTGTACCTGGTCACTGTCGTGCAGCCGTTCTCCTTTGTTGAGTGTTAGACTGTTAAATGCTGAAATTAAATGTAAAAAAGCATGGAAACACGCTTGGTTTTTCATAGCTCTGAGCACTTCAGTTCTTGTGGTGGAGTAGCTTCTCCTCTGGATTGCAATGGTGCAGCAGGGCTTGGCACTTCAGGACCAGTGCAAAGTGAAGCAGTGTGGCCTTTCCCGAGTACTGGATTCGTCAAGTCCCTACCAGTTCCTAGGACGTGGCTTTGCCTTGTGGGGGAATCCTTTTGGGCTTGATGCCAGCCAGGATTTTGAGTGGCAAAGTGCCACAGGGACATCTGGCACCTCTTTGGTCCTTGCAGTCGCTGCTGGCCCAGTGACTGAGGGTCACATCATGGTTTAAGTTGTGACTCTGTGGAATGCTCACGAAATGAGCTGTGTCTGGAGCCATCCCAGCTCTCAGCGATCTGGTTTTTATGCTCATGGCTGTTGTCTTGCATTTTGTTCTATATTCATTAAAAAGACAAGTTTGGGCTAAGGAAGACCCATTACATCTGTCCGTTCTTCCAGTGTAAGGTTTTGTTGGGGTTTGGGTTGGGTTTTTTCTCTCTAGGATGTAATTCAGCGATGAGCAAGTCTGGAAAACTCATATTTATCCTTTTCTTAAATAACAGCATCCATATTGGGAAATATCTGACTTTCAGGACAAACACAGGCTTGACTTTCTCTTGAGGTGCATCGTACACACACCCCCAGTTCCCCTCTGAATGGGTAGAACACAGGCACATACCACACTGCCTAGAAATGATCCAAAAGCCAGGAAACAGGATTTCCAAGCTAAAGATGGAAATATCTTTTAGCTTATCTTATTCCATCTTTCAGCTGGATCCAAATTTTTCCCTGCAGATTAGTTTTGAAATGTCTCAAATAGGACATAAAAGGAAAAATTACTGAAAGCTAAATATATTTGAAGTGACGCTCGGCCTAATTTTTTCTTTCCTTAATTTCCTTTGATTGCTTTTAGCTATACCTGTATCCCACTCAAACCAGTTCGTTGTGTTCCACAGATGTGCAGAGCTGGCTGGTATAACATACATGTCTGTCCTTGTATCCAAAAAAGCACTGTTGTTGTTGGCAAGAGCTGAGCTGGGTGCCACATGGCACATCAGCCTGACAGCTTGGCTCCTTGTTAATAATTCCTCCATCAGATAAAAATATAACTTGCATTCCTGCCGTTCTTTTCACTGCAGGAATCACAAAGTGCTTTTTGTCCTGAAAATATAGGAACTGTAGAAGAAAAATACTGCGCTTCTGCTTAACATGCAGCAATCACATAAGTGTGTGTGGTTGAGCCAGATTGGGATGGGAAGTAGGAAAGCTCTGTCCAGTTTCAATTGCTGCTGCACCAGTGTGACGGGACACTGCCCTGTGTCCTCTGCCCTCAGCTGTGTGTCTCATTTAGTGCCATTTTTGCTCTTCCACTTGTTGACACAAATGGTGCTTGTTCGCACCAAGCTCAGCGTTGTCATCCACGGAGTGGTGTTAGAGCAGAAGCTTTTGATAGCTCTGTTCTCTGTCCCTCCTGTGTTGTGGAGCAGTGCTGGACCTGCCATTGTGCCTGGAAATGCGTTCAGAGAGCACAGGAACCATCACGAGTTGCTTCTAAAAAGGGTGGACGGCTTCTTGGATACCTCCAAACCTACATCACCAGGCCCCAAGAGTCCCCTCTTGGGAATGCCCTGGAGAGCTGACTCCCCTTAAGGACCAATTCAGCTGCCATTAAAGCCTGAAATGTTGCTCCTTTCACTGGGCTATTTGTGCTGGCTGCCCAGGGCCATTCATTGGCAACAAAGTCATCAAGGAATTGAATCCTCCCAGGCTATTTAGTCGGCTTCGGCTTCGCGAGGCCTGAGTAGACCTTTGCTGATGCCCAAGTGTGGAATTCAAAGTCTTGGTGCTGGTGTGCTGATGTCCTAACAATTTACCCCTGACTGTGATGTGGATTTTGTCAGTGGTGGGAACCTTTGCTAGTGATGAGCTCCTTAGCAATGCTGTACTGTGCTCTCTGACTTTGAGGTCCCTATTGTGGCGCTGTGGTTGTTCACATGCAAAGTAACTTACTGGTAGGCCCAGCACTGGCATTCTTCTCTAGGAAGGTCATGCTATTGTGAAGTGCACATCCCTGTGGGGGTTTCTAGAGGCTTTGTCAGTCCAGCCTCTCCTATGAACAGCCAGGGCAAATCCAACAAGGAATGGCTTCTCCTTTACAGGAGAGCATCTCTGCAGTGCTTTGTTGAGAGAGAGAATAAAGAAACTCTTTTTCCACATATCTGTGTTTTGCCTTCCTGGTAGCACACTGGAAGTCAAGGAGGCATTCAAGGAGTGTAGGAAGAGGCATAGGGCTTGCCAGGATCACTGTATCCAGGACCACATGGGCTGTTCAGGAGGCTCACTTCATCAGCTGGCATGTAGGTCTAAATCACTCTCTCCCAAGAAGCCAGTTAAACCATTTCCAGTGGGCTTCCTGGACGATCATGCATGGAGAGGCGGGAGAAGAAGAGAGAAGAATGTGACTTGTTCTTTCGCAGCAGCTGATTTCTGCCATGGTCTCCTCCTTCTCCCATGATGAAGTAGTGAATCTCTGCACACCTGTCTTGGCTGGTGAGTGTAAAGTGCTGCAGGACCTGTGGGAACCTTACAGGCTTTCTTGGAAACAATCTCAAGCAGTACTGCATGCTCCTGGACATGCTGCTGCAGGGTGCTTGTCATTTTCACTTGGGAGAGTCTACTAAAGCCTGGGAAAAGAGAAAAACTGGGCATACAATTGTGTCCATCCTGGCCACACTGAAAAGAACCTGCAGTTCTGGTGAGGAATCAGAGCATTTATATATGATTCTGGTACTGTCTTTTTCTAGTAATGACCTTCTGTGTCCCTGCTGGAGAAGAGAGTCAAAATCATTGGACTGATTTGATGACATGATCTTTGTCAGTTGGTCTCTGCTTTAAAGTGGAGCCTAAAGTCATCTTTTGTATTTTCAACTAGTCCAAGTCTGCCCAGATTCTCTGTGAATTCCAAAGGAACAGCAGCAGGAGCTGGAAACCACAAATCATCAGAGCTTCAGGATTTCCCATGGAGGTTCCATGGCCAAGACATTTACAGACACAGACTTCCAGCCTTGGCAAAGCTTTGGGGATGACTGTGTGCTCCTTGTTAGCCAAGTAAGATCCTTGAGACACTGAGGAGGTGAAAGCCATCTGCGGGTGCTTTGGATTTGGGCCTTCACCTGGTACTAGGTGGGATGGAAATGTTTAGAACATGATAGAACTATGTAGAGAGTTTGGTTTTTCTTTTTGCTGAGCTGCTTTGATAATCACCTTTTACTGTTTTTCATATCATGAAGGGATTACCTTTAAATTCTTTGGAAGATTGCAAATACCATCTGTCTCTAATGTTCATTGACTCCTTCCATGTTTTTACTGACCCTCTTCCAGACACTGGGCTCAGTAAAGCAGCAAAGGCTGGTAACATCCTCTTTCCACTTGGGACTGGAGGCAGCATGTACCCAGTTCAGACAGTAGTGGCTTTGTGCTCCCTGGTTTGAGCCTAAAGAAGACATTGGTCCAAGACAGGCTGCCAGCTTTCTGATGCCTCAGCATTCCCATCCTCTTTCTCCTCTCCTCTTCATTCTCTGTTAGTGGGAGCTGGGGTCTGTTTTCCAGCAGCCCCTTGGCTGTCTGATGTGCTTGAAAAAGTGAGACAAGAAGCAGTGGAGGCCCAGCAGCTGCATGGCTTGGATCTGAACCTGATGGTGTCTTCCATCACCCATCACACCATCACTGTTTCTGCCTGGGATCATCTCCATGCAAACACTTGGATCGTACACCCTGAGAACTGCCAGCCAGCAACATCGACACTGCCAGGGCAAAGCATCTCCCATCCAAAGGAGCTGCCTTGGCTGTGGGTCAGAACATTTTGGTGTGCAGCTGCTGGAGATCCACAGTTCCACAGGAAACATTTGCTGTTGGGGTACAGCAAACCCTTGCCTCTACCATCAGCAGTTTCAGGAATGTTGGAACACTTTGTAGCCCTGAAGCAACTTGGATGTTACGTCAAGTCTTGTGTCACGTTGTGCTGCAAATCTACAGTGGGAAGATTGTGGTGGGGCTTCCCGAATCCCACCTCCCTCTGCCACTTGGAAGCCCATTGTCCTCAGGACATGGATTGTAGTAATAGCAGGGTAATGCAAAGTAACGCACTTGATTTTCTAGCAGTAGATCATGAGGAATGTCTTTAGACGTGGCCTCCTGCATTGGCTCTGTCTGAGCTGGAGTTGCTTTTCCCCACAGCAGCCCTCCCAGTGCTGTGCTCAGTGTCACAGCGTTGATGACACACCGTGTTTGGGCTGCTGCTGAGCAGTACTCGCAGCATCAAGGCCATGTCTCCAAGTTCACTGAAACCTTCAGCAGGCTCTGGTATCACCCACGCTCTGGGATTGTTGATGCTGCTCAGAAACTTTCAGTGGTGCTCTGCTTTTGGTGCACATCCCGTGCCAGGGGTTGTAGGGGTTCAGTGTAAGTTTTCACAGTATCCGCCAGCCAGTGATTCCTCACTTTGTGGTTAATGAGACTGGAAAACATGCTTCCTTCAGCTGCTGTGGCTGTGTTCAAAGGGCACATAGGAGCCAGAGTAATCAGTCTGAGGTTGCTCAAGGCTGAGGGGTTTGAACACCTCGTTCTTAGGCAGCTTGGAAAATTCCAGCCTGACTATTAAAACAATATATGGAAGGGTTGGCTGTTTTCACAAGTTTACTCTTAAAGCATACTCTGGGTAACTCATTCAAATTCAAGAAACTAAAACTGCCAACTGCGTTTTTTGTCTGACAGATGTGGCTTTTGCTCTGTTTCTGTCTCTCTCCTCCAGCTGGCAATCCTCTTGTTCAGCAGAGTGGACAGCCACTAATCCTTACCCAGAACCCCAGCTCAGGTCTGAGCACGATGGTAACTCAGCCAGTGTTACGACCTGTGCAGATCATGCAGAATGCCAATCATGTCACCAATTCTCCAGTGACAAGCCAGCCCATCTTCATAACAACCCAGGTGAGCACCCCTCCAAGCCAGGATGGCTGACAGAGAAGATCTGGTGCACTCAGGCCTGGAAGACTGTTCTCTGTTAAGAAATAGTCAGATGCCTGTTTCAGTTCTTTAGTAGATGTTACACTAAAGCTGTAATCTGGCAGGGGTTTGGTTTTTAAATGTATGTAGATTTAGAAGTAGCTGGGTTTGGAACTAGCTTGTGTTCCCAGTCATTCTGCAGCTCAATCTCATTTGAGGAAATTGGCCACGTTCCACAGCTCAGCAGGTCCTGTGGAGCCAGCACAGGGCTGATGGGACTTCACGCTGGTGCTCACTTGTCACTGTACCAGTAGGGTCTGGCTGCTGTGTGAATCTGACCTTGCTAAACACTTGGCTGCTTTGTTTTGTTTGCCTGGAAATGTGCAGGTTAATTGTTTGAACATCCACTGGCTGCTTTGAGGGTTTGCTATGACCTGTGAGAAGATCTCTATAGGTGTTTAGGGAAGGAGAGGCTGAGAGTAGAGACTGTGTATCAGAATGTTGTAGATACAAGGAAGGAGGCCCTACTGTTGGGAAGGTGCTGGCTGAGAACCGTATGGCTTCATAGTTCAGTGGTCTCCAGATGATAGTACTGTGGGACATGTGGGGGGTTTATTTGGTTATTTGATTTTTAGGGTAGAAAGCTTATATTGGCAGTGCTTCACATCTGCTCAATATGGTAATGGTACCGTTTGACTGCAGGGGTTTCCCGTGAGGAACGTGCGGCCTGTACAGAACACAATGAACCAAGTCGGAATTGTTCTGAATGTACAGCAAGGTCAAACAGTTAGACCCATCACCCTCGTCCCAGGTAAGGACTGAAACAAGCCCAAGCCACTGGCATGTTCCTTATTAGAGTACCAAGGGCTTAACAAATCCCCCCTGGAATTCTGGGAGCTCAGCAGTGTTGAAAAATAGGTTGCACTCAGCTCTTACTGTGCAATTGGATTACTCCATCTACCTTGTTTGTCCCTTTGTTTTTGAAGCTCCAGGCACCCAGTTTGTTAAACCAGCAGTTGGTGTCCCTCAGGTGTTCTCTCAAATGGCCCAGGTGAGACCAGGTACGACCATGCCGGTCCGACCCACCACCAACACTTTCACTACGGTCATTCCGGCCACGCTTACCATCAGGAGCACTGTCCCACAGTCCCAGGCACAACAGCAAAGTAAGTCCACTCCCAGCACCTCCACAACTCCTACTGCAACGCAGCCAACACCACTTGGACAGTTAACTGTGCAGCAGCCAGGGCAGTCCAGTCAAGCTACTAACCCCAAATTAGGTAAGACCTGCCATGGAGAAGCAAGTGTGACACTGTCTATAATTTGATCTTCAGACATACAGCATAACAGCTAAAAGACAGAATTTGAGCCAGAAATCCTGGGTTCTGTTTTTGCCTCTCTCACTGACTCACACTTCATCTCTCTCCCCAACCTGGAGAATGAGGATAATCCTCCCATTGTGTCCAGTTTGGCTTTAGAAGTGGTCAAACTTTAGCTTGTAGACTGTTCTGAGACCATCAGAAGTCTCTCAAAATGAAAACACTGTTCATCACTTGTGTATATGGACAGGATAAGTGACGGCTCAGTAATCTTTGGGGCAGACTGAAGTAGAAGAGCAAGAGACAAGGCTATTAATAGATGGGGGTGGGATTCACACAGTGGACCAGATCTTACTGATTCCTTATCAGTGTTCTTGCATTATCCCTTTCCTCTCAGTGAGTATTGCAAGCTTTGTGACTGTAAAGAGACCTGGAGTGACTGGTGAGAACAGCAATGAGGTCGCTAAGCTAGTGAATACCCTGAACACCGTTCCTTCGTTAGGACAGAGCCCTGGCCCAGTGGTGGTTTCCAACAGCAGCCCTGTGCATGGCTCCCAGAGATCCAGTGTTTCCGAGTCATCATCGTCATCATCATTAAAAGGTAAGATCTATAGCAGCTCTCATCACAGACTGATTCTGCTGAGATCCCAGAAGCTTACTTTCTGGATGAAACAAACGCTAATGTGTAACTACTGAGGTTTCATAATGGGGAGAAACCTCTACAAAGCTTTGCTCTTAATTTCTTGGTCTTTATCTGTTTGGTTTTACCCAGTGATTATAGTTTGTGGATATTTGCTTGCATACATTAGTTTGCACTGGGGATTCTTGGGTGTGTGCTGTCTTGAGAGTGTACATACACCTGAAACACCCTACACAAAGAGGCAAAAGGATAAAACCTTTGCTTTTCTGCTCCCCAAAAAGCACCGTCTGAGGTGTTTGGGACTCCAGAAGTCAATTGAAAGGTACATATCATGTCATCTGTGGGCCAAGTTTCTTACTCCAGCTGGAGGTGAAGGTGAGGCATTGTAGTCTGATGGAAAACCAAAGCAAACAAATGATTAAAGACAAAGAGGAGATGAGTTGAGCTGATCAGTTTTCCTTTGGGTTGTTTTTTTTTTGTGTATTTCTTCTGTTCTTTTAAGTCCAATTTGGAGACACTCCTTATTCTAGCTGTTGGGGGCATACTTTGCCATACAGGTGGTCAGAAGCTTGCATACTTTGGCCTTTTTCATGTTCTTCTAGTTTTGTTAGTAGCTAAAAGTACAGCTCTTGAAACAAAAGTATTTCGGTATGCTAAAGATTGCCCAGATTTAAGACAAAGTATAAGGATTCTGTTGTTTTGTGTTTTTTCCTGTTACAGTCAGTTCATCTCCTATTCCCACATTTGATTTGCAAGATGGTGGCAGGAAGGTCTGCCCAAGATGTGATGCTCAGTTTCGAGTCACTGAAGCTTTAAGAGGACATATGTGTGTAAGTATTCATTCAAAGAGGAGTGGTTAATGGGTAATAGCTTCTGACTGTGGAGTGCAAAGTGTAGTTCTTGCACGAGATCAGGGCCTGCTGAGAGAAGGAAGAATATGACTGGATGAGAGCAAGAGGCAGAGAAGGGGCCTGTGGAAGACATTTCACAGCATCCCTTATAGGCAGTGAGGGACTTCAGGTTTAGGTCCTCTTGGTGCCAGGAGATGCATTTGTAATCTAACCTTTGTCTGTTTAACAGTACATGCAGTTCTTCTAGATCCAGTTTAATGTGTATGGGGTTTTGTGGTTGTTTGTTTTGTTTTGTCTTTCCTTTTAGTACTGCTGCCCTGAAATGGTTGAATTCCTCAAGAAAAGGAAATCTCTAGAATCTGAACCAAATATTCAATCTGCAAAGCCTCCATCGCCAGAAAAAACTACAGCTGTTTCTTCTCCACCCTCTTCTACCCCTATCCCTGCACTGTCCCCACCTGCTAAAGCTCCAGAGCCCAGTGAAAATGTAGTTGACTCGTCCCAAAGTAAGCTCATTATGTTAGTAGATGATTTCTACTATGGCAGAGATGGTGGCAAAGTGAACCAGCTACTGAACTTCCCCAAGGTTCCGACCTCCTTCAGGTGTCCCCACTGCACCAAGAGGCTAAAGAACAACATAAGGTAAGAGAAAGTGCTGTGCCACACTATTCTCAGTACCTCTGACCTGCAGAAGTGAAAACGAGTTATAAGCAGCAGTCTGTCAGACCCTTCAGCTTTTCTATGGTACAGCTTAAGACCAGAACTGAAGCACAAAAGGCAGAGATGTGCCCATCATCACACTGTTCAGCCAGGGCAAAAGCTGTAAGAAAATTGTGTGGTTCAAGTAGCTGCGTTTGAATTCTTCAGCAGAGAAATCTTACCTGTTCATCACTGGCCTTAGTAACTGATAGGAAATAATTCTTGAAGAGCTGCTCTTGTCATCTTTACTCCGTGCTTTTTCAACAGTGGGAGGAAATACTCTTAGGAAATAGTGTATTCTTCTGGATGAGGAGGCACTGTGGTGGTCCATTATAACTGATTCTTTTAAGTTAAAATGTTTTGTTATTATCAGTTGAATGCTAGGTTGGGGTTGGAAGTGCTCAAAAGCAAGCAGTACAGCCCTTGTACTGCAAGATCTGTTCTCTGACTTCCCCTAGAGTTAGGGAGTAGGAGGTTGCTGGGTAGAAAGAGACTTTGCTCTCTTCTGATGGGAAGACCAAGAAGGAAATGTCTTAATGCTGTCAGAAAACTTTGTGGTATAGTGTTTATGATGCTTTCAGGGTTTCCAAGAGCAAAGTCTTTGTATTTCTGTTCACATGCTTTCTCTCCACTCCATAAGATTTATGAATCACATGAAGCACCACGTTGAACTGGATCAGCAGAATGGAGAAGTGGATGTCCACACCATCTGTCAGCATTGCTACAGGCAGTTCTCAACTCCATTTCAGCTACAGTGCCACTTAGAGAATGTCCACAGTCCCTATGAGTCAACAAGTAAGTTGATTATGCAGCTGCTGTTTGTTCAGGTTGAAGAGGGTTTCTGGCCTCTATTACCTGCAGATCTGTTGAGAAGGGAGCGTGTTCTGCTTTGCTCCTTGGGATATTTGGTTTGTAGCCACCTGAAAAATCCATCTAAGCTACATTTCTGCAGACTTCTTGTCCAGAGTATTTTAATGATTGAGTTCAATAATAACGTCGTGGTAGAATTGAATTTTTACCAGTAGATAGACATTGGATTTAAAATCAGTTGGAGCTTCCTCCTTAGGGCATTTTGTTGAACCCCTCATTTTGTTGAAGAGATTTTTTTGCTGCCTTTTGGAAACCTCTCGATATATTTCAGTGTCTGCCCAATTCAGAGAGTTCAGAGCTAGGATTTTTGGGGGTGTTTGGTTTGTTTTAAGGGACAACTGTTACCAAAGAAGCTTGAACTGTTGTCATTGCCCCCCAGCTGTTACCTGCCTTTGCTTTCCTTTGCAGCAAAGTGCAAGATTTGCGAATGGGCATTTGAGAGTGAGCCAATGTTCCTACAGCACATGAAGGACACCCACAAGCCTGGGGAGATGCCCTATGTTTGTCAGGTATTACAAGTGGTTTAGGGGCTGCACTTCTGAAATATGTCCTAGAAAATAAGCAGAAATCAGCATTTTTCAGCAAAGTGCGTGGCTCACAGTGGTCTGAAGCAGACTTGGGCCATGGAACAGTGCTGTGGAGCATTTTTTTCCAAGTGTGGACTTGGAGAAGTCCAGTGGCCATTAGGGCAGCCCAAGTAGCTGAACGCTGCCACCAGTTCCCAGCACTCTGAAGCTGGAGCAGCTGATAGACATTTGGGGAGTCCCAGTGGCATTCAGAGCCTAATTCTTTTTTCCTCCCAGGGCCTGCAGGCAAACTGCTGTGCCATAAAGAGAAGTTGTCACTCTGGAGCAGATGAGATTATGTTGCTTGTGTGATACCTTTTCTTGACACTCTGTTGCCATGAGATTTGTGCTTGCATGGATTCTGAACATGTCATCTCCTAACACTGTCCCTCCAAGAAGAAAAAACAGAGAAGAAACTTCTGAAATATGTTATGCTAAAACATGATGTTCCAGATTCTGCATTTTTCATAGACCCTGACGAAGCTGCTTTTTAATATGTTCCAACTGCTTTGACTGTCTTTATTTCTCTTTTTCCTTTTCTTTTTGGTTCTGGAGCTTGGATTGTCACTGCTTTCTTTTTTACACAAGTAGTTCAGATCTGGTTTTCCAGACTGCTCTGAATATACACTGCTTGATTTAGTATCTTGCAGTTGGAATAAGCTGGCAGGTTCTGTAGGACCTGGTTCCTGAGCTCCATTGATAATAAGTGTCTTTGGGGATCTGGACGTGGCTGTTATGATCTCCATGTCACAGTGGTAGATGTGAGATGGATTGCTCTGTTACTTCACTGCTGACTGATCCTCTCTGCTGCTTAGGTCTGCCAGTACCGTTCCTCACTGTACTCTGAGGTGGACAGCCATTTCCGCATGATCCATGAAGACACACGGCACCTGCTCTGTCCCTACTGCCTCAAGGTCTTCAAGAATGGCAATGCTTTCCAGCAGCACTTCATGAGGCACCAGGTACTGCCACGGGGCTCTGTCTGAGGTGGCTTGGTCTCCACAGAGGTTGTGGGTAGTGAACATGTGGTTAGTTGAGGATTTCCTTGGAATAAGAACAGAAAGAAAGCAAACTTGGGTTGATGGAGCACTTTTAATAAGTGCTGTGTTCACTCTATAACAAATGCAATTTGCATGCTGTCATTCCAGGCCTTTCATAGGGATTGTGCTGAAGAAGAGGCATTGCTCCTCTGGGAGTAGCACAGATTGTTGTTACTTAGCAGAAAAAAGCATGTTTTGCTGGCACTGTTTGCTTTACGTGATGAGAAACAGGGAGTGGGCTCTGTGTTCATTTGGGGGTTAATTTATTTTATCTCCAGGTAATAAATAACAAATGACTGTCATTTACGTAGCTGAGTGTTCTGAGCCATGTATGTTAACTGTATTGACAGCGTATTTCACGTGGGTGTAGCTGAAGGGTACTTTCAGAGTGCAGAAGTGTAATGCCAAGTGCCTGGCTTGATTTGCCCTCTCCCCTTAGAGGCAGAGGTGAGGCAGCTCTAGGAGTGCTGCCTGTGCTGCTCTGCTGCCTGCCTTGCTTTGCCTTACACCAGCTGGGTGAGATGTGGTCCATGGCACTGCCAGGTGTGGGGTCCCTGCAGAGCCTCATGGGTTTGATTAAAAACCTGAAACAGAACTTTTAAACCCAAAGCACTCCAGATGTGGGGCTTGGGGTGGGGGGAACGACATTTAGATGCTAAAGGAAAGCAGGGCTGCCTTTGGTCTGCTGTGTTGTGACTTGTGTTTCTCTACAATGAACTCTAATTTGCATTTGCTTTAGAAGAAGAGTGTTTATCATTGCAACAAGTGTAGACTCCAGTTCCTATTTGCCAAGGATAAAATTGAACACAAGCTGCAGCACCACAAAACTTTCCGAAAGCCCAAACAGTTAGAAGGATTGAAACCTGGAACTAAGGTAAGAAATCCAAGTTAACAGCAGGCCTCAGTCTTCGTTTCCTCAGGAAACACCCGCAGCATCTGTAGTGGTGTGTATTTATTAAGTGCTGCAAAACTGAGGTTTGCTTCATGTGCATCACTAAAACCACACTCCCTGGGCCAGAAGAGCATTTTGTATTCTGCCCCTGCTATGTGTGCTTAGTTCATCAGATAATTCATAGAAACAGTGAGGTAGGAGGTGAAAGTGCCATGCCAGAGGTTACACTCTCTTAACTAAGGTATCTGAACTAGTTGTCTGGACGCCCTCTGTAGTCATTAGGGACAAACAGGCACTTGTGGGGATTAAGTCGTGTGTCCTCTTTTAGGCTACTGCTGCCCTGGGTGGGACGAGTTGTGTCCTGTGAGCACCTGTTTATTCTCTGCTAAGAGCCAAGCAGAGGAGTCTGAATTTGGATAGATCACTTCTGCCCTTGTGTTTTAGGAGGTATGGGTGTATCTGTTTTCTGCAGGTTACAATCAGGGCATCTAGAGGACAGCCACGGACAGTGCCAATATCGTCAAATGACATGCCGCAGGGCACTGGACAGGAAGCCGCTCCGCTGGCATCTGCTGCAGACCCCCAGCCCATCCTCCTGTACCCGCCTGTCCAGAGGAACGTCCAGAAGAGAGCGGTCAAAAAAATGTCAGAACCTTTTGCTAAATTTACCATTTCCAAAGATTCTTGCAGGGAACGTAGTTAGTTTGTCAATGCCCCAGTGATGGGTAGTAGGATCCTGGGCACTGGGTAGCCAGGAGAGTCCAGCTTCCCACAAACCCAGCACTATGTTCTGAAAGCCCTTGAAGTGAAACTGCAAACCACAGATTTAGCTGAGTACTTTTCTAGAACCAGTGGTATTTCACCAGCATAAGGGCTCTCTGCCCACCCTGTGGCCTGCTGCTTTGTCTTAAATACCTTTTTTATCATTTTGGGGTTTTATTTATTAATCCACCCTTCCATGGTCTACTCTTTATTACACCAAGTGGGAATTGTTCTACCTGGCACCAAGGCACCCCATGAGCTAGGGTGCAGGATTGAGAGTAGCTTGACTGCAGGCTTCTGACAGTTCACATGTCATAAAATTCTTCTGTGTCCTGCTTGATTGTTGTAACCCCACGGTACCTGTTCAGGCACTGATGGAAACATCCCTCTTCCCTTCAGGAGTGTCTTGGGAAGACAGACTTGTCTGGAGTGCAGCTTCGAAATCCCCGACTTCCCAAACCACTTCCCCACCTACGTGCACTGTTCGCTGTGTCGCTACAGCACTTGCTGCTCCAGAGCCTACGCCAACCACATGATCAAGTATGTGACTCCTGAAATCCCTCGTGCACTGGGAGAAAGGGAGACGGGGAAATCCCAGTAGGCTGCAGTGGTTTTGAAGACACTGGACGTGTGCATCAGCAAAGACGTGGGGAATGGCTTTAAATGACATGAGGAGAGTGGGCACAAGATTGATTCTGTGCTGTGTGGAGCTGCTGAGGTGTGCACTGCACACTGCTGCACGCAGCTGCCACCTTTCTGCGCTCCTCAGACCTGCAAAACCCTCAGGTTTAATAAGTTAAATACTTTTTTGATGGAAAGAAATACCCCAAAAAATACACTTCTACAGCCTGTGGCCTGTACAAGGCTGTGGGTTGACCCCACAGTGGGATGGCAGGGCAGTTACTCCATAACCTGGGTTTTTTCAGTGTTCCTCTACATATGGCTTTATTTAGACAGGGAGTTCTCATCTTAAATACAAGACTGTCAGACCAAACAGGATTAAAGCCAGGACTGGGTCTGTCTTTGTTAACGTGCTGCATTTTGTATGGGTTTTGGAGCTCTTCACCCAGAATAATTCCAACATTTAATAACTTCTTCTGTCTTACAGCAACCACGTTCCTCGGAAGAGTCCAAAATACTTGGCTTTATTTAAAAACTACACTGCCTGGTAATGGAATACTTCTCATCTTCCTTGAATTACCTGGGAAGCTCATGCACGTTCACTGTCTGATCTTCCAGTTCTGTTCTTTCATGATCTGCTTCTGAAGGAGCTCTGTTATTTTTTGCCACACAAAGAGGTTGAATTGAGGGCAGTGTGTTGAGATTCCCATTGCCTTCCAGTGGGAGTTAATGTTCTGGGGTGGGGACGCTGCCTGTATGCACTGGAGGGTGATTTTTCTCATTGTTAGTGAGGGGATAGACATTCTCATATCTGGTACGAAGCTCACTTCTTCTCTCTTTCCATCCTCTTCCAGTGGTGTAAAGCTGTCGTGTTCCTCTTGTCCCTTTGTAACATCTGAGGGCGATGCAATGGCCAAACATCTGGTCTTCAATCCATCACATGAGTTTAGTAACATTATCTTCCGAGGTAAGAGTTTGCATGGGAGCAGAAATGATGCAAAACATTAATGTAGGACATAACACATCAGTTGGTAGACCCCAGGTCAAATACACCTTTGGCATTGCAATGAGCACTTACTGAGTCCTGAGCTGTGGTAAAATGTAGTGTTGGGGACCTCCTGAGCTGCTTGAATGAGTCTCCATTGTTACGGGGATTGGAGAGTTAAGCTTTGAGTGAGGCTTGAGCTCAGCTGTGTCCTTGCTCTGAGATCTTCTGAGGGAGACACAATGCCCAGGGCTTCAGTGGGTTCCTCTCCTCGTCTGAGACATCATTGTACCTCTTGTGGCACCAGGAGGCCTTAAGCAGCCGCTGATGCTGCATTCTGAATAGAGCCCATAAGTGATATTCCAGCCCTTGGCCTATAGTGCAGGGGCATCACCTGCAGGAATGCGGCCAAAGCTGAGCTTTCCTCACTTCACATGGATGTGGAGTTGGCGCTGTTTGTGTCTAAGCAGTGCTCAGTGTGACTGCCTGGCTGAGCTGGCCTCCCTTGGCTTGGATGTGATGGTATTTGGACACAGGAGGAGGGTGGTTGGGGTTTGAGTGAATGACGAGTGTTGGCTCTTCCCACAGTGTAGTGACAGACAACAGAGGAACACTGCTGTTCCTCTGTGGAAAAGAGCTCATGTATTTGCACTGACGTAGTGTTTGTTTGCTGAGGTACAAACGTGTTTGTTGTTTTGTTTCTCCTAACAGGGCCTACTTGGATATCGCATTCCAGGTAAAGCTTGCAACCCCTATCTGCCATCATCTGCTCCAGTCAGTGGGGCTGGGGCTGGGGCTGGTTGGTTTGGTTTTCCTCAGCAGCTGTATTTTCTGGGTTGTAAGAGGGCTCCTGTGTTCTGTCCCCTCAAGGCACATTCAGCTCCAGGACAAAAGCATGAAGAACACATGTCCTACCTACTCCCCAAGTAAAGCTGCTACTGTGAAAACAAAGTCTGTGTTACCTGCAAAAGGTGACCTGGAGCCTGAGCTGGCGCCCGCAGCCTACAACAGAGCTCTGCTCTGCCAGGAAGAAGAGTGCTTAAATATTGATGCTCAGGAAGATGAGCAGCCCACAAGAGAGCCCGAGCCCACGGGCAGAAAGGAGCAGCTGTCAGTGAAGAAGCTGAGGGTTGTACTGTTTGCTCTGTGCTGCAACACCGAACAGGCTGCGGAGCACTTCCGGAACCCGCCGCGGCGCATCAAGCGCTGGCTCCGCAGGTTTCAGGCTTTCCAAGAGGAGAACTTGGCGTCGCTCTCAGAAGGCAAATACCTGAGCTTGGAGGCCGAGGAGAAGCTCGCGGAGTGGGTCCTCACGCAGAGGGAGCAGCAGCTGCCCGTGAACGAGGAGACTCTCTTCCAGAAAGCCACCAAGATTGGCCGATCCCTCGAGGGTGGCTTCAAGATCTCCTACGAGTGGGCAGTGAGGTTCATGCTGCGGCACAACCTCAGCACGCACACTCGGAGGGCAGTGGCTCACCCGCTCCCCAAGGACGTGGAGGACAACGCCAGTTGCTTCATCGAGTTCGTGCAGCGACAGATCCACACTCAGGACCTGCCTCTCTCCATGATTGCAGCCATCGATGAGATCTCTCTGTTCCTCGACGTGGAGGTGCTGAGCAGTGATGATCGGAAGGAGAACGCTCTGCAGACGGTGGGAACGGGGGAGCCCTGGTGTGACATCATCCTCACCATCCTCGCCGATGGAAGCGTTCTCCCCACGCTGGTCTTCTACAGGGGTCACGTCCAGCAGCCCGCCAACGTGCCGGAGTCGATCGTATTGGAGGCAAAGGAGAACGGATACAGCGATGATGAAGTCATGGAGCTGTGGTCATCCAGAGTGTGGAAGAAGCACACCCAGTGCCAGAACAGCAAGGGCATGCTGGTGCTGGATTGTCACCGAACACACCTCTCCGAGGAGGTACTCTCCTTGCTGAGCGCATCCAGCACGCTGCCGGCTGTTGTCCCCGCCGGCTGCAGCTCCAAAATCCAACCTCTGGATGTTTGTATAAAGAGAACTGTGAAAAATTTCTTGCATAAAAAGTGGAAGGAGCAAGCCAAGGAGATGGCGGACTCCACATGCGACTCGGACATTCTTCTGCAGCTGGTTCTGTGCTGGCTGGCAGAGGTGCTGGAGGTCATCAGTGACTCTCCCGAACTGGTGCAGCAGTCCTTCCTGGTGGCCAGCGTGCTGCCGGGGCCGGATGGCACAGCCAATTCCCCCACCCGCAACGCTGACATGCAGGAGGAGCTCATCACCACGCTGGAGGAGCAGCTGAAGCTGAGCGATGAACCCCAGGCCCAGGCCCAAGCTGAGGAACCTGCAGACCCAGACATCCTCCACCAGCTCTTCGAAGGGGAGAGTGAGACTGAGTCCTTCTATGGCTTCGAAGACGCTGATTTGGATCTGATGGAGATGTGAGCGCTGTTCTGCCATCCAGAAAAGGGGTGTTTTTTAAATAAATGTTGGATGAGACCATTACACTTCCCTGTGGATTTGTGGGTTTAGGAAATTCGTAGGCGATCACTCAGATAAATAGCCATTTATGCTGTTCATTTATAAGTTTTGTGCTTTTTTAAAAGGAAAAAAAAAAAAAATCACTGTGTTGGTATTTTCTGAAAATCTCTTGTGGGTGAATATTTTTGCGTTTTCTTTACCTCACTGTATCATAGGTTCTGTTTTTATTGTGCAGAAATGTTTTGAATTATACATTGTCAATGTGACCATTTCTAAAGAAAGGAGGAAAAAAAAAAAAACCACAAAGCTATGTAGCTAATGAACCAGTATCCAAACCTTTTGGGTTGTCTTAACACAGATACTCCCTTTGACCCGGAGGTTGAGGTTTCTGCTCTCCTGTGTGAGCCTGCTCTAATTGGCCATTGACATCTGCGTTTGGGTTGGGGTTTTGGCTTCGAGAAATTCTTTTCCTCGTGAAATTTGGACGTGGGGTTCAATCTCAAGAGAAAGGCATTGGCCTGGTCAATGCCAACAACGCGACTTGGGAGCCGGTGCTGCCCCCGAGTGGTGGAAGAAGGAAGTCGAGCTTTGCCTTGACCTTCCTGTGCGGTAGATGGGAGTTAAAACCATACGGACCATTGAAGGTTGACCTGTAACTACTCGTAGTTGATAAACCTGCTTTAACCAGTGACATCAGACACTACGTTCCTTAGAATTAGAAATCCCATTTGACGAAACAAACTGTGACATGCACAAAAAGAAGACGTTTGTTTTTATTTTTCACTGCCAGCTTAAATTTTTCTACAATTTGCATGTTTGAGGGTTTTTTAATTGTATGTATTATGGTATAAACGGAAAAGCATTTTGACATACAGAATTCAGAAGCACCTGCACCTTTCTGTTTCCATAGAGGTTTTGTGAACCTTCCCCATGACCCAAGGAAAGCAGGAGGCAGCATGTGCAGACCTGTAAATGGTTCATCTTTAAAATGTACATAAGTGGAACATTTAATAAAACCAGGGAAATGGATTTATAAACATGTGTTTTTATTATGAAGAACTATTTAACTCTTGTGCTATCGTTATGCTTAACCTAAAGTGCATCGCGGATCCTCGGCGCGAGCCGGGTCCCTCCGTGCTCCGCACGAGAGGCGGCGCGGGGTCGCTGAGCATGTCCTGAGGAAAGCCAGCGGTGGGTGCTCGGTCATTCGGTGTGTTTCCATGTCATTAACAGGCGAGGCAGAGCTCTGTCCCATTTTAATTTGCAGCCCCTGCCCACCCCGGGTGCTGCGGTGGGGGTGATGGAACAACCCTGCTCTCCCCATGAGGTTTGCTTTTTAAATAAAAGTCTGAGAAATCATGAATAAAATCCTCTCCTGAGTAAGTATTTGTGTTGTTTCTCTCGGGTAACAGGAGCTGAAGCAGGGACATTGTCAACGGCCCCATCTGTGCCATCACCCACAAGGAGCACTGGGCCTGGAGCTGCGTGGGGACAGCCAAACCCCGAGGGCACAGCACAAGGCCTTCTCCTCTCATTAGGGCAAATCTTAACCCTGAGGTGTGGATTTAAACTGAGGTCCAGCCAAGCCCAACACCAAAGGGAAACGCTTCAGCGATCCAAACCTGCCACTCGGAAACGTTCCTGAAGCAGATCCATGAGCTCACACGTGCTGGGCCTGGGCTGGGTCAGGCATGGGGCAGAGGACGGTGGCAGAACCCATCAGGAAACAACAAAAGCCTTTTGCTCTTTTCTGCCCCTCACGGCTGCTGTTAACCATCACCCACAGAACCAGGAGGCTCTCAGAGGTACTTCTGGCACATCCCAACCGTAGCACAAACACAAAGCTTTGTCTTAACAGGTTTATTTCCCCTCCAAAACAAGCCAGATGGGAGCTTCAAAAGGAGCACCACATTCCCAGCACATACAAAGGGTGGTAACGTGGACGCGGCTCTCCGGGCCTCACTCGATGCCACTGCAAGAAGGGGTTTGGTAAGGGCAGGGTGGCATCAGCTGCTCCCATTGGGCAGTGCCAGGAGGTGACACGGGTTCTGGGGAAGCAGAAGGCAGCGAAGCCTCGCTGCCCCCACAGACCCACCCCGTTCCAAAGGGACTCTGCTGAAGCAGAGGCGTTACAGGCTCTTATCCCATTCACTCTGTGCCAACGCTCACACGCATTACCTGACCAGGTGAGCTATGTCCCAGTTGGCTTCCAGGGTCAGGGGTCCTTCCACCTCCACCCCTTTCTCCGTTGCAACAGCAACTTCATACTGAGGAGAAAACACACGGGGGCAGCTCTCAGTAAAGGCCAGGTTCCATGCCCCACTCCCAGCTCTGTGCAGCCATGTACTCACCCTGTTGAAGGACCGAGCATCTCTGTAGTACAGAATCTTCATGCAACGCTCGATCAGGTCACGGGCCTCCTCCTGCGTGAGGTTGGGTTTCTTCTCCAGGACCTCCCTCATCAGTGGCTATGGGGAAAATGGAATAACCCCCCATGTGCTCAGCGGCTGTCACCCGGTGCTGAGCTGAGCCAAGCGAGGGCCAACTCTACCTGAGCCAGGTATGCGCCGTAACCCGTCGCAAGCGTGGGGGCTTCGTAGGCGACGCCGAGCATGTCCACGTACCCCAGGAAGCTGACGGGACAGAGCTGTGAGCGCGGTGGCCACGTCGAGGACGGGCTCAGCTCCCATCCAGAGCCACCGGTGGCTCCTGAGCGCCCTGGGGAAGGAGGTGCAGGAGCATCGCTCACCTCTCGCCATTGTAGAAGCCTCCGATGACAATGGTGTTCCAGAGCGGATTGATCTTGGACCTCCGGTTGTACATGACTCGTGTCAGCCAGGAATGAATGGCTTTCGGGCTGTAGCTGTGACCATCTCCCAGCAGCTCCTCATCGATCCTAATTCACAAGGAATTCCATCAACTACAGCCACAAACCACCGGCGCACCGGAACCCTCCCACAACCCCACGGGCCGCTTCCAACCAAGGGATGAGCCAAAGGCCGCACGGAGCCCCTCAAACCGAGGTCCCCCGAGGGCTCAGCAGGGAGATGGCCATCGGTCCCGAGGGGTCCTCAGCTCAGGGAACGCGTTCACCCCCATCTCAGCCCTTTGGGGCAGCGGGGGGGGGGGCACTTACACCATTTGGTCGATGACCTGCGCCAGGTACTGGAAGTCGGCGTAGTCACCCGAGGCTCCCAGCACGGTGGTGTCGTTCACCTTCAGCAGCCGGGAGATGCCGCGGAACCGCGCCAGAGAGCCGTAGGAGCCCATCATGTCCGCGGCGATGATCACCCCCCCGTCGAACTTCACCCCCAGCACCGACGTTCCCGTCACCATCGGGGTCCTGAGCACCAAACCATCAGCGCGGCCGCGGACACCCCCCACCCCTCCACACCCACCCCCCGCCGCACCCCCCCACGCTCACAGGGTGCGGGTGAGGGCCTGGACACCGGCGGAGGGCTCCGGTGCGCTGGGGTCGTACGATTGCCCCGGGGCCGGGCCCCCGGCCCAGAACGGCGGCGGCGGCGGAGCCCGCGCG
>JASSUY010029776.1:0-12792 GCA_032466535.1 Forpus xanthops
CTGAAAATCCATAACACAGTGCTACACCAGCTACTGCTTAAAGAAAAATGACTGCTGCTGCTGAACCCATGACACTATCTCTTCTCCGTCCCTGCTTTTTGCTGTTCAGGGCAACACCTGCTATTCCTACACTTCCCAGCCAGCGACAATCTGACTATTCAAAGAGAAGAAAATGCAAGCCTACCTTAAACAGAAGTTCCCACACAGACACACTGACACCGGACAGTCACAAGACAGCAGCACTTGCACCAAGTGGGAGGACAGATGAAATGACATATGAAGGCAAATGCTGGCTCATCTCACGTGGTCCAGTAAAATCATCCAATAATCTAAGCGTATGCAGTCAGTGAGCATATCTGTCTGCCAATCAGCAGGGGCCAGACAATACAGCATCTCATCTGCTTTTGTCTTTTGATGATCTCAAGCTCCAGATACAGAGCTCCTTACACTGCAGAAACTTCACTGCTTATCTGAATTTGTGGTAGTCTTTTAGCTATAAAAGTTTCAGGAATAGAAACACTGCCTAGTCTCTAGCAGAGAGTATTTTGCAAGTCAGATATGCTACTGGTACTAAGCAGAGCACTCTATTACTCCCTTCTCTGATTAATTTCCAACAGGGACATGTACCTACCTCTGTGCAAACTACTCCTCCTCAGCTGCTCAGGAGCTACAGAACAGCATTCTCTTCCCAGCTCATTTACCCTCCTGCACAGAAACAGCAAGACATAATTAAACATGTTCTAATAGAGGACAGGCAGGCTGTGGTAACAAAGCTGGTCTTCTTCTGTTAAATATGTCTGGATTTTACAGATGACACTGGTGTAGTCAAGGCACTAGGAAAAATCTGTTTCCTTATTACAGATTAATGTACAGTAAAGTACAAATGTACACATGCAGCTATTATTTGCACTGGAGAGGTGTCCAAATGTAGCTTATGTTGGATTTTGCAAAGACATGGGTACCCTCTAACTTTATGAACATGAACACATGGTGTTCTCCTCGGTTGTTGAAGTGTAGCAGCTGATGTCAGACCCATAGTGAGATGTCAGAGCAGTGTCCCTGCAGCCTAGTTGGTCCCTGTGTGACCAAGGGCAGAAGTAGCCTGCTCTGCCAGGCAGAACTTGCCACAGCCTTGACTGCTGAAACCCGTGATTGGCTATTCCAGAGAGTGGCTCTATGGATCACTCCTTTTATTTCTAATGGCTCTGCTAATCATTTAACATTATCCTGCTCTTTATTCTGGTGATAATACTTCTTGTCAGGTATGAAATGAGCGGAGACTCCATAGGGATCTCGGAAAAATCCCCTGTCACGAATAACTGAAATAAACACATGGTTACTTTTTCATAAATAAAAAAAAAATAGGCAGAAAGCCTTTAAATATGTAAAAAAGGGAAAGTCAGAAGCATTTCCTGGTGCAAATAGGAAAGAGTAGCTGATTCTCCCAGTTCTCTGTGTGTAGGACAAGAACTAATCATCTTAGATAGCATCAGGAGAAGTGAAGATCAGACATGAGGGAAGCTTTGTAGTGATAAACAGTTAAATGTGGATTAGGTTGTCTGAAGAGGTTGGAATTTTCCTACTAATGGTTTTCAGAAGCAGGTTAGGCGTAGCTTTTTCAGCAGTTTTGCAGGTCATACTGGTCCGGACCTGGTAATTTTCAAGGTCTTTTCTTGTTTTCTTTCCTATCACTATATTACAGCATCACCTAGCTTGGCTGCAGCTGGGCTGGGGATCCTGTTACATTTAGGAAGTGTAACAGAAGTATTTTGCTGTATTTTAGAAATATGCTTATGTCTGCTAATTACCATTACTAAGTGCAATTTGGGTAGGCTCGTGATAGTCCTGGACCACTCCAGAAAGAAAAGCGCTTATATGATACTTTGACGATTTTTCCTAAGCATAAAGAAAAATCATTTAATAAATAATAAATTTATAATTGTTTACCTATTAACAGGTATTTCACCTCTCATGAATTTTCACATCATAAGGCAAATTAGCTGGATGCCTGTGACATCTCTTTGATTAGTTTTCTTTCAGTGAATTATCAGTATCCTCTTTCAGAGGGCTGTGGTTGGTATGCTTCCTTTGTCCTTAAAACATCTTGCTACCTGGGACAGGCTTACTAGGTTTAGGTAGAACCAAGCCTGGACTTAAAGAAGTCTCTTTCCCACACCATCAAATTGTAAGCCAGGGTGAGGTGCCACTGGTTAGTGGGGCTCCGGAGCCTCCCAAAGGTCTTTCAGGATTGAAGGTATTCTCATCACACTGCATTCCAGGTCTACTTGGGAGATAATGTTAGATATCCATGACCATTAATGCCTGCCAGGTTCTTAGTGAATAATGACAGACATAACTGGCAGACATAACATGTAACAAGTGACAAATGCTGGCTGTCAATCTGAAAAAGAAATTGGTCAGTACCATGCAGCTGCTGTTTCCTTCCCACCAGCAGAAATGCCACATTTTGCAGCCCCAAAAATGATGTCTTTCTTAAGGTTTGGACTTTCAGCTTCTGTTGCCTCATTCTTCCTTTGGAGCCAAGGTGTTCTCTTTGTATAACCAATAGTCTAGACAAAGCAATGTATGTTGACGAGCCATCTGCCTCACCCTGCATAAGCCCAAAACTAGCTCTTGAAATTGCCATTGTCTTACCATACAGATAGTATATTTTTTTCCTTTTTTTGCTGATGTACAGACACCCAAAACAGTTCTCAGTAAAAGCCTTCCACAACACTCCCAGGTATTTCAAATTGCCAAGCACTTTCCTATTTGCTTTTGCTTTGGGTGGAGGTTCATGCTTATGATTTGGTCCCTTGTTCTACTGCTTATGCAAAAAAATTTCATGACTCTCTTACAGGAAAGGCAGTGGCTGCAATCACCACTTGCCATAGGGTCAGAGACAGACCCTGATGGCATTACTGAAGCTGGGACAATCCATTCTCCCCATATTGGGTCACTGGAAGGTTGTAAAGAGCATAGAAAAGTACTGTCTTGCACAATATTGCATTCCTCTGCTCCTGCAGCCAGCCTCATCTTGTCTGGTCCCTTCCTGTTAAACTACTTCTCTCAGGCCAGGTTCTTCTTATTGGGTTCCTCAGTTGCCATACTACATACCTTGGCAGCTGGTACCCTGGCATGGGTTTTCTATCTTATGACAAGTCATTCCAGAGTGCTTTGAGGGACCTTTCTTTTGCAGTGCACCTGGATCCTACCTTGAACCACAATTCCACTCTGAAGCCTCAAAATTCAAATGTTTGGTTTTTTCCAGTTTGGCTTAGTTTCTCTCTTTGAGGACTACTTACAAATTCTTCCCGTTGTTCACAATGATGGCACTCCTTAGCCTGAACAAAGCCTATATTTAGGTTAGACTTTGCTGCATTTTTTTTCCATTTGCAACAAATGTGCAGAAAGCCCTCTTTTCCCTGCACCTACAGCAAGCAGAAGAAAACAGTCACTTTACTCCTAAACCTCTCTTTGCCCAATGATGTGTGAGCTGTGTTCAAGTAACAGCAAGTTCATGGGGCAGGACCGTTATTGAATATACAACTATTATGTCCATCTCATAAGCCTCCATCAGGATAGCTGGAGGTTAGAAGGATGTAAGGAAAAGTGCCATATTTGCTTACCCTGCGCCTTTGCTCTTCCATAAGCCTTAGCACCTGCAGGGGACACAACACTGAGCTGGGATGCTGTGACCCTTCTAAGTTCTTGCTCCCTCTCAGAGGTGCACAGACAGCTGATTTTCTCACTCTCAGATCCTTTTCATATACATGTCTATAGCTTAGGACAGCTGCAGCCACTGCCTGGCTCCAGGCTGTTGGTTGTCAGTGAATACTAAGGTTTCTCCAATGCAGATCCTGCTCAGGACATTACTTCCAGTCAGTGTCTTGGACAGCGGCTTCTGTTGTTTCAGTGGTGACTAAACAGCATGGGAGTTCGAGTTGCTCCTGGCAGTTAGCCTGAACAGGCTACACAGAGGCACATTGCAGACTCTGAGATTTCTTACATATCCAGTTTGCCAAGACCAGCATGAGGTCACCCTATTCTATAACCAGTGCTGCAGTTCTTGTGTGACTTTGTTATTCTGTCAGAAAGTAGTGGCTGAATTCATGTGCCTCTATTCAGACAGTCCCTTCTCAAAAATTTCAGCCAGGCCATCTCATAGTGGAAGTGAGACTTTTTCCAGGGGCATTAGTTGTGGGATCTCCAGAGTTATAGCCACATTAATCATGAATTCCCTGAGAAACTGCCCTACCCCATTAAATACACTGGCATATTTTTTAATAAGGTCACCTGCCTTGTGTCAGCTGAGATGGAGTAATTCCCACTTTCATTACCAGTTTGATCAATTTAATATCCAGTCTGCTCAGGGACTGAGCTCTAGTGATGCTGCTGTGTATACAGCATGAAATTTGTGGTGTTTTGCATCCTATTTGATTGGGTCTAAAAGCACACCATCTGCCAATGTCCCCCTGCTTTACATTTCCCTTGTAAATGTGGGTTTGTACTCTCTTCCTTCCACCCATCCTGCAGTTGCCACATCAGCGTGGAAAATTACGTACCCAGTTTGGAAGCTGGGCTGAAGCCTCTACAGGTTCTCTGTTTCTGCTGGGTCCTGAATGCTTCCACAGGGACACCAGGAGGGTGGCCCTCTTCCTATTGGCTGCATGGTCTTAAGTATCACATATTCCACCCTAGTTTCAGCTGCATAGACACTGGGATTATGTATCAGTTCTTTGTGGCAAAACTTGCTGACTACCATGCTGCCCCTAAGCTAACAGTCCTTGGCATTCCTCAGCCAGCACTTCCTGTCCTGTGGCAACAACCTCCACTGTGGCAGTCAGATCTGCTTCACAGTGAGGGGTTAGCAGCACTGGGGTTTGCAGAGTAACCTATGTGCTATCTCATCTACCAGCTTTGGCAAAAAGAGAATGGTCTTTTTTTCTCTTATGCAACCACTTAAGCCCAAGCAGTTATTTTGCGGTTTGGGTTTTTTATTCGTAACATTAGTAGTGGAAAATGACTGTCATTGCCTCCTTTGGCTTGGGTTTTGGTCCTTTGCAACCCAGATTGAGAGAATTTCCCTCTAGGCAAGAAGAAATGGCAGCATGGCCAAGCCATGAAGAGCGGATGGGCAATCATATATTGCAAAGCCCAGACCATATTGATGTAAATATTGCAAGTTTTCCTGGGAAAAGAATGATCCTATATTTTTACAGATTATTTTACCAGTAGTCTTGTGCACTGGTTACTTAATACTTGAGGTTTAGAGTAGCATCCTGGCTAGCAGCATCTCAGAAAAAAGAAAACTCTATTGCCAGATGAGTGCACTACAACGAGTAATATATTCAAATCTGCAATCTATAGAGCAATGATAAAATAAAATTCTGCCTGCTAAAGCACAGAGAACTTACAGAACCCTAAATCCAACACAGTCAGGATTTAGGGTTCACTGACATCCATTCTCTGAAATGGGCTGTGTACCCTTCAGTTAACACACTGTCCCCTAGTTATGTTAAATTAATGCTCACTGCCTTCTCCGCAGCATCCTGGCTAAAGGCAAGAGGGTACTACATAGAGGTGTTGCAAGCTATCAATAAATTATATATTATACCCAACCATTAGGTTGCTGCCCAAGTTTGGGCCAACCTGTCCAACCGGGTTAAACCCACCAAGCGGGTCCCCGCTCCTACCCTCGAATCTCTCTGCTGTCATTTGGCCCCTGTGCCGCTGGATGGCAATGCCGGCTTAAGTATCGCCGAGGTTTCGAGGCCGGTACAGAGATCGGGCAGAGCAGAAGGAGGAAGACGAGAAAAAGTCGTCTTCCTGCCGTCTTGCGGAGTCGGTAGGAAACGCGTCCCTCTGAGACATCGTCCCTTTTGCTGTTATTTCCAGCCGGACAGAAGATGTGCTACTCACGGCGCTGGTGATTTCTCAGGACTCCCGCATGTGGAGAACTTGAATCATGGAAAACAGTACCTGGCGTCAAGGTTCTAAGCGTAGGAAGGGGTTGCCGGCAGGAGTGATTAAGAGTCACGCGTTGGCACGGCTTGCTAGAAGTTGCCCAATTTTATACTTAAAAATTGTACTTAGACTGTAAAAACGATTTTGTAAGCATGGCATGGCTAGGCTCAATGACTATTCAGTGAGCTCATTTGAATGTGCATAGGCAGACTTGCTTGAACTGCTGCATCAAAGAGAAATGCTGAAATGAGTCATTTCTGAATCACGGCTTATTCTCTGTTGTTAGCTCATCTGGAATCCCATGGTGATCAAACGGACTTTTACAATGTGTTAATACATCGCTACTCCACGTGTTTAGCAACAGCTCAGTTCCAATAAATCGTAGGTACTCACCCATTATAAAGAGGTAGTGTTTTCTGCTGTGTGTAAACTGGCTGGGGCAAACATGGAGATAAAAACACGTGAAATTTCATGCTGTTTCAAACACTTTTCCATGCTGTTTCAAACACTTTTCCATGCTGTTTCCACTCTGATTTCATACATGTTTTCTGTCTCCTTGCTTCCAGGGCACAGTCCAGCCAGAAGAGATTGCCAGCAGGAGAGAGTGCTCTGGTCCTCCAGGAAGGGGTGCAAGGAACCTGAAAGCAGCAGCCTTTTCCATGCACAGGAACAGAAAGAAGGCAGGGAAAAACCACTCATAGCAGTTTAAGATAAGCCTCTGGTTTCCATATTGATGGCCATCCCCATCCTCCACCTTCAGCTCCATGGGCTGAAGACCTTGGCCCAGACTACGATCACATTCAAGAGCTGATCTGCTTAAATTTGGAGGGGAGGGTAATCCCCCCCCCCCCTTTTTTTTTTTTTCTTTATGAACTGAATCAGCTAGCTGGTCTGTGAAAATTTGACAGGAGGCTGAGGTAGAGAGTGTGAATCCCTTAAGGCTGCTATTGTCATTGAACTGTTTGTGGTATGAAACTACAGCCTCAGGTGCTGAGCTTCTCCCCAGAGCCACTGAGGCTTAGGAACCAATTCACTTCTGCCAGCTCGTTTATAGGAGTGCACGGCTGGAGATGGAAACATCTTCAACCAGCACAGCAAGCTTCACTACAACCCGTCTGTCAGTGCCGTAAGCCCTGTCTGCTTCTATATGAGTTACATGGCCATAAAGGCCAAAAACTCCCTGACATCAGTTACTTAGGCTTCTTCTGTCACACATAATTGTAGCTCAAAGGTCCTGAATAATTGCATTCATATTGGGCCTGATCCAGCCCCCAATAATAATCTTAATAATGCTGCTCTTAACCAGCCACATGAATCCCTTTCAATCCCCAATGCAGGCTCAGTCATGCTGTAATTCAGTAGAGGAGGCCATTCACTGTGGGGCTAATTTAGTTTAAAATGCAGACAGCCAATTTATGGGTCAATTTTTTGTTCCTGCTCTAAATTCTTAGGTTCAATCAACAGCCTGTAAACCGGGTCAAGCCAACACATGACCCATTAGCATAGGCAGTTGGGGCTTACAGCCCTTAAGAGCTGTATTTTTGCTATGCTTCCTCACAACTGCAATATATCCCCCGCTTAGCTAATGGGCCTGGTTGTAAGGGAAAATTATAGAAACCATTTTCCTGAACTGGAAATCAATTTCATGCAATTGCAGGGTTGAGTTTGACCCCACACTCACCCACTCAATTAGCCACCGCCTTTTGCAACCAACTCTGGCCTTCCAAAGGGAAGCAGCACCACCTCTTCTCTGTGCGAGAAGAGCACAAAATGGAGGTAAGCAAAAGAGCTTCATCCTGTTGAGATGAAGACTATCCTCCCACCATTTATGCTGCTAGGAGAGGGATTTTCAGGAACACAGGGAAAGGCTTTGCTTCTGGGGTGTCTCCACATGAGCACAGGGCTATTAACACAGCCCAGGTTCCTTAATAGGCCTAAAAGAAAAGTAAGAAGTAGCTTATTCTTAAGTTTTGAAACACAAAGACAATGTGCAAGACCAGGCAGGGGTTAAGACATGCCCATATCCAGCAGGGAAGCAGGCTTCAAGACAGATGTCTTAGGTCTTTACACAGGGCAAGTCCCCTAATTTAAATACCTTTCTTTTTTTCTCTAGGGTTCTTTTTAAGCTAGCTGACTGACTTGAGCAACGTTCCTTACCAAAAGCTTTGCTGGGGCAACCTGATACTATATGAAGGGAGGGGAAGGGTTGAAACAGAAGAAAGGAGTGAGGTGATAAATGCCTTTTAGGGCAGCTTCCCCGGGTGTGGGATGCTGTGGCCTTAGGGTCCAAATTTACTTGGACAAGAGGAGGCTGTCCTGGAAGAGCTGGTGAAAGGAATAATAAACACTCCAGGTGGGAAACAAAGGCAGGGCAACTGCCTACCCATAAATACGGGCAGGGCAGACCTACATCTACATTGCCTACAGCTGGGGCCATCTGTCTAGAGGCAGGGAAGGGTGTCAGGAAAGGAGGGCCTGCTACAGGTTATCAAGGTTAAGTGTGAAGCAGGTGATGCTGACTCTAGGGCAAGTGATGGCCTGTCTGCATTTGCATGCCATATTTTTCCAGTGACACTTTTCATACAGAGTGTGTGTGTTTTCAGCGTAGCCCCAAATAAACACCACGCCCCTGGGACATGCACATCTCTTACATGTTTTAAAATAGGTGCCTACAGCTGGAAGATAGGAAAGGGGGAAAAAAACTTAGGAAACGCATTTCTGCATAGGCCATTTATAGCAGGATCTGTGACAGAGTAAATCTCAAAACTGAGGCTGGCTGGGTTTTCTTCCTCTTTGTCCAGCTGTCTCACCCTTAGGCAACTCAATTCCTTTGTGTTCCAGTTATCTTGAAGATACAGGATAAATAATACCACCTACCTCACAAACAAATATTTAGTTTCTCTCAGGATTTTCCTAAGTTTTTTACTGAACTTTCTCTGTTTCCTCCTTCACCTTAGAAGAACACAGAGGCTTACGGTGCAATCCTTATGGAGACATACAGATGTATATTTCCCACAAGTACCATGTTGCCTATCCAGTTTGTAAATCTGACTCCTTGAGTGCCTAAAATACTTCAAATGCCTTATTTTTAATTCTTGTCTTCAAGATTCTTTACAGTCTGTACCTCATCCATAGTGGGAGGTACAGGAATGTAGAAAATATTATGATAAATGCCATGACTCCAGGAAGTGGTGCTTTAAAAACATTAAGCACTTCGGATAAAGTTGCCTAAGAGAGTGATTCCAGAATATGAAAGGAGTATAGGTGAGGACTGGAAATCGCAGAGCTCAAATTAGGGTCAGGCTGTTGGGCAACGTTGAGCAGAGCAGAGCTCCATCGCATTCAAGCACACCCTTTCTGGTGCTAAATAGTTTGAGGTTGTTCCCCAAAAGGAGACACACAGGGGCGCCAAAGACTGAGGAAAAGACCTATAAGGCTGAGCCTTTCTCTGCAGAGCTTCTGTCCTTTCTGGCTCCAGCTCCGTGTAGTCAGAGTGCTCTGCTCCAGGGTGGGTAGTGTTAAGGGAGCAGCTTACCAGGCCAGGCCTGATCTCATCTGCAAAAGCGCTGGGGCTTTACAATTGCTTACACTTACGTGGTGTAAGCAAAGTGAGTGGCTGCTGGTGACCCTGCATCTCTCCCAAAGGAACATCAGATGAGCCACCATGGAAAGAGGGAGGGATGGATGGTGTGCGCCCAGGTGTGGGGACCTAACTGCTATGGATGCTTCGCATTTCCTGCTTATGCTGCATTTGCTAGCATGACCTCAAGCTTCCTCTGCACAAATTTCCCAGCTGAAGCTAGAAAAGTGCCATTGCATCAGTGTGATGATCCCACCATTTGGAAAATAGAAAGTTTGCTGTCATCTGAATAACTGTTAGCTTTCCTGGGTGTAATGGCAACAGTATGTCCATTCAGTTGATTTGGCCTTGCGAGCTGACTTTGGCGTGTAGGTGGCTGCAGCTGCTGTAATAGACACCTGGCTGAAGATCCCTAGGATGGCTGCAATGCACACGCATATCAGCCACAACCTCCATTCTCCAGCCGCTCCCTCATTTCCCTTTGACATAGAGAGGAGGCTAGCGTAAGAGCTATTACAATAGCCCTTAACTGACATCAGATTACACATATAGCGGGTTGGTACTCCTGCAGTGGCTACATGGAACGATTATGCTGGATTATCCAGTGCATGGCCTGCTTTTTCACTCACCTCCAGAGGTTCTACTCTGTAGCTGTCAGGGAGGCAGGCAAGACACCAAATAAACACAACTGAGCCAAGCAAACCATAGTGTAGGCTTCATGGAAAAAAAAAAGCCATGCTGTTCACTTTTTTGTTTTGGTTTGCTCTCCACTGACTGACATGTCTTATTCACAAATTGCTCTAGCCATAATGCATTGCTGTTAATACCATGAACTGTTGTGGGGTGTAGGCATGCTCTAGGACAATGGCTAGAGCTGATATTAAAGGCTAAATATATTGCAGCTGCATGCAAGCTGGGTTAGATTAAAGACTACAGAACTTTGGATGTTTCTTGTTTAAAAAAAAAAAAAAATTACTTAAAGGGTTTTTTTGTGCAGATTAATTTTGTTTTAGACATCAGAGCCTCCAACAGTCATTTTCCAGTAATACGGCTTTTTTGTAATTAGTCAGCACTTTAAAATATATGCCTTGCAGACAGCAGTTCCAGTGTTAGCCTAGGCATATCAAAGTAGATGTTATTTAAAACCTGCTGTGGTTAATACCAGGCTTTGTTATTTTAAACACGTCTTGGAATTATTAGGATGGATGCAATACCAAAGTACCATTAGTGAAACTGAGAGTTTCAAATGTGGGTGCCCAAGTTTAGGTACCAAAGAGCATAGTTAGGCACCTGATTGGAAATTACATGGTTTATAGAGATGCTGATCACCTGCTATGCCTCTTAATATCACTTTCCTGGCTATAGGACATGTTGTCTCCAGCAGTAGGAGGAGCAGATACTGGTCTGGTGGTAAGTTCAGTACCGAAAGGGAAATTTCCTTTCTTTCCCTTCCCTTGATCTCCAGCAAACCAGCTGCAAGACCTTGGGGAAATTCGTTATCAACACCTTGCATCAGTTTACTTATCTGTAAAGCAGATAAACTAATAACACTGTACTTCTCGAGGGTTTGTTGAAGCTTATTATAGAGTAGTGAGTGTTTTAAGAGGGAAGACATAAAAAAGACAACGTTAATATGACATGACATGAAGGTAACATGAAGGAGCCCCATTCTGCTTCATGCAAGTCAGTAGTATTTGCTTTAGCAGAATGAGGGATTTGGCCTATGCTTAAATGACTTGCATTTGTTTTTCTTCTTGAATGTTAATATATAGTTAAGAGATAGCGTTACAAGGAAAGCTCATTCCTTCCTATGTGTAAATATTTAGCAGCTGAATAGGCGTTATTTAGCAGGGCACAGTTTCTGCTTCTCCAAGGTTTCTAAAGATGTTAGTATAGGCTTATTCTAAGCTTTCACAGATCAGAAGATACACCAAATTACCAGATCAAAATCCTTTCCAAAGTGTACACATACAGAATTTATTTTACTGGATGATTAAATGTGTAAGATAAATATCCCTGGGGGAGGAAGGTTGTTTGAGGTTTTATGGCATATCTTATTATGGGCTCAGTTTTGAAATTTTAATTTAAGCAAAACTCCCCATCTAGAGACTTAATGCCAGAGCGTAAGTTTGTGTTTCGTATGCAGGGTATGTGCAGTTGCATCAGTGTATTTGAGGGCATGGGACGGAGTGAAAGCAGTGAATCTTTGTCTGAAAGAAAGCAGCCCTTCCTAAGATATATATATTAGCATTAATGTTTGATCGGGCAGGTCACAGTGAAGGACCTTAGGCAGCATACTGTTTTCTGGATTTCATTTGACAATGTTATTGATGAAAAATTAATAATGGATACCAAATTAAACTTATTTGCATTTATTTTTCTGGTAGCATGGTAAAAGCACAACTTACTGCAGGTATCAGATTGTTGGCAAAATAGTTGCCAATGTTTCAAATGCAAAAGCTTTTTCATATGACATGTGAGCGGTCAGAATTGCCCAGAAAATACTCCAATTATATGACTGAGTTACAAATGCAACTATTTCCTTAAAACTGGGTGGGTTTTTTTCAGTTCAGGAAATGAAACATACAACAGAAAAAGTGAGCAGGTTATAGTAAACACTCAGATCTTGACATGCTTATAGTGGATAGATTTCTTTTTCTAAATGCAATGGTGCTGAGTGGCTTCAGCGTGGGTTTATTGTGCTTTAAAAAAAAAAAAAAATCCTCACAAACATTTGTATTTGAGACCATTCAGCCGCTTCCTGAGTAATTCAAAAAAAGCTGAAGTGCAGAGTTTTACCACATCAATGCTCTTTTTATAGGGACGATCTGAGGAGCTCCAGCAATGACAGTACATAGCCCTAAAGGCCCTAGGTTGAGAGAGGCATCTGGTGAAGCACAATGTACCTGTTCCATTTTCCTAGGTAGTGTACATCATGGGAACTTGTACCATGTGATTACTTATGCAAACACCAGCCAGCCCTCAGTGGCTGGATTGTTTTGGTACCACAGTTCGCTCTCAGTTTTAACTCTCAATTACTTCCCGGTTTTGTTCATTTAGTTGCTTTAGCGGATAAATATTAAAGTTAAGTTTGCAAATGAATGTTAAAGGGGCAGGTGAGACCCGTGTGCTCCTTGGAAAAACTTCACTTTCCTCTCTAAAACCCAAGTTTTCCTCTCACTTCCACAAAGTAGCTCTCGTAAACCCCTCCTGCCCCTTCATTTGACATCGGGGGGGGGGGGGGG